>OX638266.1:8053028-8340528 GCA_951806755.1 Brenthis hecate
GCTACCACTGTCTCTATATCATTAATTATAATTAATAAATAAAGCATATTTTTCGAAGAATAAGAAGAAGAAAATTTGTAACTCCCGACCCATAAAAATAATTTTATTAAAACGTAAATTTAAATCATAGTCTATCTCAACAACAAATCTTTAAATCGAATTGGTTGAAAATAGTAACAAACATATTCGTATAGACCATATATCAACATAATCACTTCAAACCTATATTTTCTTTAACGTTAACAGAAAAACGTTATGCGAACAGATTCTGAAGATTGCTGGAAATTCCATAGGTTAATATTTCCCCACGCCGCGTCGGTCGCGACAGCGACTCCGATACAAATAACTACTGTATGTTCTGAAGTGATTAAAAAATTCTCGGAACGCGACGCCTTGTCCTCGCGAAGCTGATGCCATGCAAAAGAATATTGTGTCATGCACATTTCATACGTTACGTAACATCTACCAATAACTGAGTATAGCTCTGAAAAACGAACAAAATATTTTTTTTCAAATCATTTACTTGTAACTTGTTCTTCACGCTGCTATTAAAAGTGCGAAATTTTTTATTTATGCTTACTGCTCCTGCGCGCTATGACAGCTGGAAAGGTTTGAATCCTTTGTACACAGATAATCTATAACCTTTTTTTTTAACGTTGGGAAATGCATTTACGCACGAGGTGTGGGACTCACCGGCGTAATAAAGCCAGTACTACCCACTAAAACCCAACAAAACCTTCCCCCGTCTTAATGAGGCGTCGCAGGATCACTTACGCATTCAACTACGACGCCCCGACGGCAGGTCTGCCGAAGCAGACCACCACAACCATGGGGTTGCTCCAAGATCCACTTTGCTATCAGAGAAGTACCAGGAGCAACCCGCATGGTATACCGCCCACCGAAGTGGGCTTGATTGTAGCTCACGAGGCTACTTATAAAGCATTTAAATTATTTGTTCGTCTATCACTAAAAAATTGTACTGTTTCTGTAGATAGTGCGAACGAAAGTAATCTCTAGGCACGCTTGTGGAAAATAAAAGAAAATATTATTTATATTTTTAAACTCTTTGTCTCTGTTCATCTAAACCAGCCCTATATTTATATTCTTGATAAATATCAACCGGGTTGTAATTATTATAAATAACTTTTTAAAAATGCTTATCATTATACAAAATGTCATTTCATATAAAGTTTTCGTTTTTGACGACACGTTTGTCTACTCGCTGTACCAGCGGTCGCAGGTTCGAGTCCCGCTGGGAGCATTCATTTGTGTGATGAAACGAATGTTTATACTCTTCTGTATGGGGGATTATATTTATAATATGTATGTATTTAAAGTTATAAGCCTCACAAGTCTCATAGCTTATAATGGAACTAGATAACGCTGTGTGTTTATGTCCCAACATATTTATTTATTTTCAACGAATTGGTTTACAATTAACAATAACCACAGTGTATTTCTATAATATATCAAAAAATGTTAACAAATGGAAACTAAGTGACTCCACTTGGAAGACCTTTGATAGCTAACAACTCAGTAGCACAACAACCTGTTTCTATCTTTATAATAATGCGGTAAACCATCTTCGGTCTCCGTTATTACATAACGACAGGTTACAAAACATGTCAGAGGCCTTCAGAACTGACAGATTTTAAATTATGGCTATTTTATATTTATTTTACATTTATTTCGCAAAATTATAATATACATATTTTTATCTAAGCCATTCAAGTATTTCAATAAAATTTTAATGTAAGCTTCGTTCATACCGTCAAAGCTCGATAACTTGATAAAGTTCGAGATTTATCAATCCGCGCTCCAACATCTGTGGGAAAAGGCAAATAGTTAGTTTCTAATTAATAGATAATCGATATCTACTGTTGAAACCTTGTCTCTAAACCAGGAAGCCATCAGTTGCAGGTCATTATCTAAGCGCATTGTCTCTTACGTTAGCGTTATATCAGCTATCATTAACTCCAGTTAAGGGTTACATTAATTGTGGACGACACGTGCAGTGATGAGATGAATAGTCAAGTGAAATTTTATGTCAACTTCCGGTCTAGTTATGGTGGAGGGGTTTTGTTAGATAAATATTGAACGTTCAATATCTATCACATCTATATTTCGATTTGATAGTATAAAACGTATGTACGTTTTAGAAGAGTATATTATGACACACTTAGACGATGAGACACAATTATGGATTTATTATTTTTATAGCTTGAATAAAATATCTATCTATCATCGTCATCATTTCAGCCGAGAGCCGTTCACTGTAGAATATAGGCCTCTGTCAAAGATTTCCACAACTACCGGTCGTGTGCCCTCTGCATCCGGTGTGTTCCGGCGACAATATATATAGTTCTTATATTTTAACCACTATATAAGGTCATACAGTACCTACCGTCAACAATATGTAGAGCTCATATAAATTACTTTTCTTTATCCACTCTTTCGATTTGACGAATTTCAAACATTGCAGTTGGTCAAAAAAAGTATAATTATTATTAACATACACGGTCAATTTACGTTTTATTCAAATGTAACAAATCATTAAGAGGATGGTAATGTTTTTGAAACTTCGCAGATTTCTAAGTATCTTAATATACAAGTCGATATTAATTTATCATATCGATTTTTCACGAGAACAGTATATTATAATAAGAAATACATAATAAATTTTCCATAACATAATTATTATTTATTATACTACTTGAACATCGAGATAATTGAAATTTATATATCTCAAAAATGTTGTACTCCATTAAAACAAGCTCTTTAGAAAGTTTAACGACGTTAGTTTTTTGCGAAAGCAAATCAATTTAGCATATTAAAATATTAATTACAAATCGAATCAGTTTTTACAATTCAGTCGTACTGAAAGTGGACCTTCCTTCAATTCGACTTGTTCCAATCAGCACTTGAGTAAGGAAGACTATGCCTTAATCCCATTAATGTCTATTTTTTTAATTTCAATCCCGTAATGAATAATCAATTTTGTCTTATATTATGAACAGGTTTTCTAATCGACTTCATCAGCGGACCAGTGTCGGTGGGCTTCACGTCCGCCGCCGCCATCATCATCGCGACCACGCAAGTGAAGGACATCCTGGGTCTCAGCTTCCCTGGTGGAAAATTCTTACAGGTAATACTGATTTAGTTAAAAAGTCGTGGAGCTAGATTGCGTTATTTAGCATACAGTGTGTAAAAATCGCAGACAAAAAAATCAGTTAAATTAAATTAATACTATATATATATATATATATATATATATATATATATATATATATATATATATATATATATATATATAAGAAAAAACAAAACAAAAAAGTACCTTTTCCTCCTCTATTTATCAACCGATTTTCTTTTTTAGTAGCTTTTGAGCCTATTGAGTGTAATTAATAAAAAAAATTGTAAACATTTTTTTTATATATTGTAGATTGGTAAATTATAAAAAAAATTACTGTTATCAAATTTTATTACACTCATTTTTTTATATATATTGTAGACAAGCGACTCAGCCTCGCTTCGCTCGGGGTCATCCCTATACATATACTTAATTTTTTTGAGCGGAATCCTAATTCTTTTTCTAAAATAAAAGTAGCCTAAGTTACTTCTTATAACATCAGCTATCTGGCAGTGAAATCCCGCCAAAATCGGTCCAGCCGTTTTGGAGATTAGCCAGGACAAACATTTAAGAAGATTGTGTCTTATATGTACCATATACGTATACTTTTATATGCATTTAGTAAAGTGCTGTTATTTTGACATTACAAACAGACTCTTTAATTTTATTTATCTGTATAGATAGGTAAATTCTATTCAGTATTCATATATGTATATTTCCCTCAAATTTTCGATAATGATTGTGGTCGACTTTCGGCCACTGGACGAACACTAGTGAGTAAAAATCTAACATTCTATATAGCTATAAAGTATAATGATAATAAAGTCGTATTGGTCTAGTTTATTAACTTGTAGGTAATACATTTTTTGTCAGATGCAATCATCATTTTTTATGGCACCAGTCAATTTAATACTTTTTGTTGATTTGCACTTTCTATCGGCCTTCATCAAATCATTACCTTTGGAATTTATCCATATACTTAATCATTTATTACCTCTTTCAATTAATTTGTTATTGTCGAGCCCATTTTACGTACCTGTGCTTGTTTGTGTCAGATCCAGATGAAAAGGTTTGTAAGTGGTTGTAATAAATAATAAATCATAATTTAAAGAAATAATCTGAAATGTCATATATCAATCACTTTGATGAAACGTTTGGCTCAGTTTGTAGTGATCCTACTTGCTATGCCAACAGTTCTAGTCCCGTTGGGGGCATGCATTTGAGCATACGAGTATGTACATCTCGCGGCAAGGATTCTCCGACTAATATATATTCCTTCGTGAACTTGTTTTCATCTTTTTAGTTGGCTTTTATGCAGTCGGGTTTTTATTTTTATAATAATTTATTTATACACGTGGTCTTTGGATATGCTTAAATTAATGAAAGAATCCCAACTTAAATAGACAATAAAATAGGGACATTGATGTAGGTCGAAGCTGCCGTAGCGCGTTGTGTGACTGCTACTACCTTATCTTCTGTTGAACCTCCTTCTTATGAAGTAAAACTTCTTTATAATCGTTGTGAAATTGAGTCTGAAACGAAAATACGACACTTAAAAGAGACAAACAAAAAATATATAGGATAAGGCCGGCGAGAGAATGAGATAGAATACATTGCCATGGTGCCATGGTAACCGTTTTTATTGACTGACAAATATATTATAATATGTATCATATTCTTTCCGTATATGATATTCTATAAATACATGATTGTAATATGCCTTATTTAATTATTGTTTTAATTTAATTGCGATGTTTGCCAAAATTTTACTTCAACTACGCGTAAAGGTTACACGCACCCATTTTTTTTTAATTATATCCAAAACTTATTATTAAACTTATTATTACTGTTTCCTACAGGTGTCAAGTAAGATATAGTTTGTAATGAGTATTGTGACCCGCAGGTGTGGACCGGTATGTACGAGCATATAGGCGAGACCAGACTGTGGGACACCGTGCTGGGCGCATCTTGTATCGTAGTTTTATTACTACTCAGGGTAAATATAATTTAATAAAATACAGACGTTTTTAGTTGTATTAAGCAATCTAAATCCGATAAATACATGAATGAGATGGATTGACAGTAATACCTACTTCTTTTACACGTAAAGCATATAGTAGGTACTGTTGCTATTTATTAGATACGTTAAAGCGCTGAAAATCCTTCCAGAATAAAAAGATCAGAGAGAAATCTGAATTTGTGACTTCACTCATATTCAATGGCGTATAGGTATCCATCGAAACATATAACATATATCTTTGCCTTCTGTATATGTGTGTATTTACACCCGCTAATCTCTGTAACGACTGAAACGATTTTCATAAGATTCTCACTGGTATAAATGATAATTTTGGCTTATTATCATATAGAATAAAAGATAGATGAACATCTTGATCGATTTTTACGGAAGATCCCGCGGAATATTATACAGAAGCATTATTTGTTCACGCAAAGTAAAGCATGCTGCTGCAAACCAAGGGCGAGTAACTTGTGAATAAGTAATAATTAACAGCCTATTAAATCATTTTGTCATACATGGGTACCACTCGTGCAAGATCAGTTGCGGAGGTATTCTTATTTCTTAATGAGACACGTATTAATTAATTAGCACATTCTGTAAAAGGAATTACATTTATGTCGTTAATATTTGCTTATAATATGTAAGTATAATTATATAAAATATGCAATCAGTTGAGAAATTGTTTCAACATCAGTAAAACACTTGCTACAAAACTTAAAAGACTTTAACTTTCTAAGACATTAATTGTTAATTGTAACACCGGTGTGCCCGCGGTCGTTGAGGGATTAAGATATGTTGAATAATTTCAAAAGTGAAGACGACTCAACTAATATCATTTGTTTATTAAAGACATATAAGCTACCCAAAGAAACGCTTGTCGCTGGTATAGCGCAAATCATTGCGCGTGCGCCTCGTGCAGGTTATGTGTAGACGCTATCAACAGTTAAATACAGACATCAAGCGCCCACATCCTGCGCACCCGCCAATTGCCATTGTTCGAAACAGACTCGAAAAACAGCTAAACTTCTGTTAACTTACCTAACTCAGTACTTAGTGAATTAATTATATATCATTTACATCACTATGATAAGTTATTTCTCGCAACAGTAAATACGTCGGGAACTCTAAAAATAATGCTAAATATGGTTTTGATAAAAGCGTTCACCTATTTGAAAGCTGCAATACCGCAGACTAATATACCAACTCGTATGTATGTATATGCGTGTTGAAAATCCCAAAACGAAAGAATAAGTCTTGCTTCTTCTTTCTGGGAAAAAGATTCTCTACTTTCTCCTGTTTGCGATGTCCCAAATTTCCATTTTATTAATTTCAGTGACTCTGTGGTCTGTAGATACCTACATCTCTGTCCATATAATGTGTTCTTACACGAAATCTTAGCGAGTAGCGGGGCGCAATAAATTGTAATTAATTGTAGTTGCAGTAGCGACAGCTGGACATTCGCTTAATAAGATGATTTATTCCAAGTTTTATATTGAACTTTGTGTTCTTTTCACAAAGCCTACGGTAGGACTCTTATTCTAGTACATATATTTGTAGATATGTTTGTTTTGGATATATTGCATTCATTTCATTGGTATATTTTTTGGTACAGAAAGTGAAAGACATAAAAATCGGTTCAAACGACACATCAGAAGACGGCAAGGTCGAGAAAAGCAGCCGGTTTAAAACCGCAGTGTCTCAAGCGCTGTGGTTCCTCTCCACCACGCGCAACATCACCGTGGTGCTAGTGTGCGCGGCGCTCGCCTACTACTTCGACACTCAGAACAAACAACCATTTGTACTGACTGGTAATATCAGTTTATTTATATAGTTAGAATTTTTATTATTCGTAGAGATATAGACAAACTTCAGGTGAACTTGGGTTCGATTCACCGGTAAGACAAAAAGGGTTATAAATAGAGAAATTCTCTATACTATTCCGAAATGGAGAAGTTAATGAAATAGCACACTGAAGTAATATAAAATGTGATTGCCCTCCATAGCATTGCATTAAGGCTTAATAAAAAATGTATTGCATGCATATTGTTATCTCGACTACTTAAAAAACATACCTTTGTTCAGATATTTGAGATATAGGACAACGATACAAACAGACAGACGGACGATAGATATTGATATTGTTTCAGCGTAACGACCGTGGCGTCTTGCGAGCAAATATATAACTTTTTTTGAAAGCACAGATAAATACTTCTATTACATTTGTAAATACAGATAACAATAAAATGAAATATTTTTCTTTACAAATAGGTTGTATTTCCTATTTAAACAGTGTCACTGTATTATAAAATACTCGCTTTGTATTTCAAGTTGAATGCAAATTGTCTATACGATTCATTGAGCACGGCGCACGACAGGTACTCTAGGTAGGGTCGCGCGTCGCCGCGCCACATTCCAGTTATCTCTGGTTCTTTTTTATTTAAAATCCGCACCCAACATACATCTACCAGCTAATAAAAATGACATCATTATCGTATTTCTTTATGAATTTATTTTAATATGTGACATTTTAGCGCGTGTTATGATTTAATTATTTGTTCTGGCGCGATTCAGTACAATCACATAACTGAACTTATATTTTTTATACAATATCCAAGTTAATCAGCCGGTATGTTAGCACCATACTGGTACGGTACATTATACCGGAAGTAGAAAAACGAAATTTTGGCTTAGACTTTAATAAGGCCGGTATTTATTTATTTAATTAGGATCACCAATATGATATACAGTATCTTAACACAATACACAATTGTACAAAGTATAAATCCAACTGTTATCACGACAAGCATAAAAAATTACACGGAGCATTTAAAAAAAAAATAAAATTAACCGCACTATAAATTATAAAAAAAAAAATTAAAGACACTATTATAATTAGTTACCTAAAGTAACAAAAGAAGAAAGAAAAAAAAAAGAAGCAAATATCTATTTTGTTTTAATAAAAATGATTGTTTGATAATCAACATCCAGGTACAAATCGCGACACAACATTCACTATCACGACCCAAAAAAACCGTGTGACTATAGTATTTTTTATATTGTCGATAGTATATCACGTCTTTAGATCAAATAAGAACAACACGAACTTGACGACATGGTATTTATTCAATCAGGTTTACTAAATATTAAAATATATCACTTTTCAGGCGAAGTGAAGGCTGGACTTCCACAAATTGCCCCGCCGCCCTTCTCAGCCACGGTGGGCAACCACACGTACACCTTCACGGAGATGGCGTCCACTCTCGGCTCGGCGATCTTCGTAGTGCCCCTACTGTCGATTTTAGAAAATATTGCACTAGCAAAGGTCTTCTGTGAGTAATAGTCATCGTTCATATAACTTATTCGTGATTAAAAAATTTGCCTATAAACAAACTTATATATTGCTCGCTATGCTTTGGGCATCAATGTAGACTCATTTGTGTGATTAACGCTTATTTCTAAATTATTCTTCAATAACTAAATAAAATTAATCTTAAATATTTTTTACAAATACGACATTCCTAAATCCAACCAACATTCTAGATTTTGTTAAAAAATACTTGTAAAATAGAAATCCGGCGTTCAACTATACCTACCTAACTGACTTAACTTCCACATTATAAGAAATCCATCAACAAGAAAAGTTAAATTACATACCGGTTTAAGACAGTGGTGAAATTTTCATGTGCTCTACCCTGCTTAAACCACATCCTAAACTTGCATATCGAAGAGAAAGTAATTACTCGTAGTTTTGGCAAGACACGTAAAGGCCACGAACCTGTACTTGCACAGCGTGGTGGACTATAGTGCAATCCCTTTCGTATCGGGGAAAAACCCGTGTCTAGTAGTTGGAAGTTAAAAAATGCCGAATATATTATTTATATTTTGAGTATGTTCGCCCGCAGCGGAGGGCGCGCACGTGGACGCGACGCAGGAGATGGTGGCGCTGGGCGTGTGCAACATCGCGTCGTCGCTGGTGGACTCCATGCCGGTGTCGGGCGCGCTGTCGCGCGGCGCCGTCAACCACGCGTCCGGCGTCGCGTCGCCCGCCGGCGGCCTCTACACCGGCGCGCTCGTCTTGTTGGCCTTGCAGGTGACCGGTGAAGTCTTGCTGATTATTTAAGACGGATAATATGAGCTATCTGCCATTGTGTCTCCCTATTAGCAATAACAATTTGACATTATCGGTCTACTGCTATGTACGTAATACCTACGTATATACGTAAGGTTGTATATATTTGTTTGTTACTCTTTTACACAGTTAAATTTGAAGTAACATATAGGCTACTGTAAGGCACCTAAGGTCGCTCTAATAAGTATAAATTCAGATAGACAGATAATTAGAAACCCCCATTATAGAGACAGTTAAGTAATTGCTGGAGGTAAACCTCTAATCTATTAGACTTTAGAGGCTTCAATTCACATTTTGCATGATTATATGTACCGAGATGTCTTGGGCGACATCGACCGTCTATTCTAACAGCCATATGCCAGTCTGTTTCCTCATTTAATATGTAAAAGCAATATTATGTTATATTCAATGAAAACAGACTTAACTTTGACCTCTATTTTATACCCCAACTCGTAAGAAAAAAGACAATACATCTCTCTTTATATTCATGAAGTATGATGACGCCGGTACGACCGGACAGAATTTTAATATATTATATAAACCATTTCTTATTTCACATTGCAGTATTTCACTCCATACTTCTTCTACATTCCCAAAGCGTCGCTGGCGGCGGTGATCATCGCGGCCGTCGTGTTCATGATGGAGCTGCATGTATTCAAGCCGATATGGCGGACGAAGAGTAAGTTATATGGCCTAAAGCTTACCTGGTCACTCATATCTTTATGATGTTAACCGGATTTTGACGATATTCGCAAACTTTTACGTGTTTCTAATATTTCGGCACTGTTCTCAACGTCACCCCTGGACCACGGCGACGAAATAAGCGATTATGTTATGGTATCTTCATTATTTTTTGACACAAAGTATCCTTCCAATATGATAAATATTATTAAAGGGTTCTTGCTCTGTGCAGTTTATGTTTATTTAAGTGAGTGTATTTGTCACAGAGGTGGACATAATCCCAGGACTGGTGACGTTCGGCGCGTGCCTGCTGACGCGGCTGGAGCTCGGCATCGTGCTGGGCATCGCCGTCAACCTGCTGTTCCTGCTGTACGCGTCCGCGCGCCCCGCCGTGCGCGTCACCACCGCCGTGGTACGTATCACCACACAAATACCCACCATACACGTTGTTTAAATCCAATTAAAATATATTTCATATCGTGTTGGTATTTCTAGAAATTGATTATTTTATTATAGTAAAGCAACAGAATTGAAGCTTGAAATTGGTTAGATTTATGTAGGTAGTTTCTCGCGGGAATAGCACAAAAGTAAACAATTAATTTTAATTGAAGCCTCAATTTCCCCTATATTTTTAGTACCCGGCTCAGGGGCGAAACACGTCTAACTTTCCAAACTTTCTTACTTTAGCTTTTAGCTTTCGTACTGAGAATTTACTGACAGAAAACTGAATTACTATACTTGGCCCGACACGTTCCTCCAATATCTGTGGGGAACATTTTTTGATCATATATGTATATGTACCAACTGTGTGTATAATGGTGTCTATATGTTTATTGTGTACTCAGTCGGAGGGCGGCGTGCGCTACGCGCTGGCGAGCGTGGACCGCGCGCTGGCGTTCCCCGCGGCCGAGTTCGTGCGGCGCGCGCTGCGCAAGGCGGCCGGCGACGCGCCGCTCGTGCTCGACGCGCACCACGTGCAGGCCGCCGACTTCACCGCCGCCAAGGTACACCGACATACACCACACATTTATCTCATAGTAAATGAAATTCTAAACCATATAATAGAACCGCCTTGTACTACAAGGTAGGGGCCTAAGGTAAAATAATACATTATTAAAATATATTCACGATCAACGAGGATATGGCGAACATTTATTTAAAAATAATTACCTTCACTTTAGATAAAAGTGATTACTGTTATATATTTTTTGCGTTGGTATTCGGCTAATAAATAATTTATGGTACCTACTTATTTTTAATTTAAAATGTATAGGTACCTTTTATATACGATTTACATTTGGCGATAAAATACTATAATTGGTCATATACCTGTATCTAAATATTCTGTTCGGACATGGAATCTACTCACGCTATTCTAATATCGAGTAACATTTATTACCAATTTTAACCCTATAAGGATACTCTCTTATTACAACAAAAATAGTAACCTAAATGATTATAAATGTTCCAGGGTATAAAGTCCCTTATCGAGGACTTCCACGCGCGCGGGCAGACGATCATCTTCTACAACGTGAAGCCGTCCATCGCGGAGGTGTTCCGCGGGGTGAAGCCGCGCGAGTTCGTGCACTGCTCGTGCCGCGCCGAGCTCGAGCGCCTGCTGCTGGACGCGCAGCGCCGGGCGCGCGCGCGCTCCGCCTGGTCAGTGAGACCAACAAACTGTAACTTACCGAGGACTCCATTCCCCAAATATGTAGAATGATGAATGAGAAGAATAATGTTCTCAGAGAAACTAATGAACCTTTGTTATTGAACAGCGCTTGGCCAATATGCATGGTATACGTGTTAGGTCGTTCGTTCATTAACGACATACTTTCTCGTCCTCGTAAAATGGAGACTGTTCAGTTTTATCTTATCTTTTATGAAATGTTCTTCGTCTGTTTGTCTTATTGTGTCGAATGTGTGTTTAGAACGTAACCCTATGCGATAAAGCTTTCTTTACAAATCATTACAACAGTTTAGCCCATAGACAATTATTATTATCTAATCAACCATTTTTATTTCAGAGAGCGCGCTCGAATACGATGGAAAACAAGGGATCTCCGATGTAGCGCAATGTATAATATTAGTAATGAGTACTCGTAGTCATTTTGTATCTGCCGACATCGTTCCTGACCACGTCACGTGTCCCGATGCCGATGGTACATTTACGAAATTTGGTGTCACAAAAGTAATTATATCTGCGACGGTGTTTTTGTCATTTTGAAATATAGTTATAAAACAAAAATATTTATTTTTATATAAGAAAAGTTTGCGAACATTTCTAGGTATGTGATTTTAAAACAACCGTCGGGAAAATATAATACGTACTAATAATAAGTATTTATAATATTAATACATGAATTCAATGTCGGCTTTAAATAAAATAATAATGTCTATGATAGAGTATTTACTTTTGATATCTTCTCCCGACATCGTCTAATGTAAATATTATTTTAGTTATAGGTACTGTCTTATATTTATGTAATTTATAAACTAGTTAGTGTGGAGAGTGACCGCGGGTGAGTTTTTAACAGTATTAGACTTTGATTTGTTCAATGAATAAATGTTGAGGAGTGTTTGTTAGCATTTTTATTTTACTTAATCGTCTCTGCCTAATAAAGCAATGGGGCTGATGTATAATTTAGACTAAGATTAATTTATCTGACGATTTTGTATACGACGATCAATATAACAGATATTCCAGATTCCAGACACAACTTGCAAACGTGAAGGAGTAGAGTTCTACTCCTGTTACTCTCTATTTTTACAACAATTTGACACTCGAGTTAAAATGCAGAAGTGACGACTTTACCTGCATGGTACGAAGTGTACACGCCATGTGCCAACCACAATACAATTTCCAATAGAAACACTATACCAATATTGGGTCCGACTAACGGGACTCGAACCCACGATCTCCAGTTAAATAGATAGCTGTACAATGTACATACTAGGCACTAGACTAACGAGGCCAGTGTTTGATCACTACGTTACATATCAATATTATGGTGCCTGATGGTAGGCACCCACTATTGATGATGTTTAATATGTATATTTGACAGATATCATCATTTAAATGATTATCACGAGATTCATAACAATAGAAACTTTCAGTTGAAACTCTTGTCAGTTTACAACAAAGCTTTATTAGTTATCAATGTCAGTTCAACAGCTGTCTAATACAAACTTCTGTACGATTGATTGAACTCAACACTGTACGGAGAAACCTGTGATACACATACCGTCTCAGTACTTTTGTCCAAACGACCAATTTACCAAAAGAGGTTTCAGTACAGAATTAAAAAATTTAATGTCTATATTAGTATAAAATACACATTTTACTTTAAAAATATTGCGTAAATGTATTTAGACATAAAGCTATGTTTTAAAAATAGAAGAAATAAACAGTCTAAAGTACAACAAGTATTGGTAGTTTGAACAAATAAGCACTGAGGGGACGATGTGTCAAATGAGACGGCCTACAAAGGAGTATTGAATAAAGGAGTAAATAAAACATGATATATTGGAGATAATCAAATATTTATTTTACAATCGTCACACAGTCAGATCTGCGCACAGCCTCCACTCCATGCTCCGGACTCCGGACCACTTCAAACTTCAATTTGTATGAGAGTTATATAATTATAATAGGGACATATTCCGGACATATTCAACTTGACATAAATTCGTTGACATGCCTAGAGCAATAAACATCGTTACTGGTGTATTGAACTATATAACGCGCAGTCAATGCAATAATGACCTAACTCAAAATTTGAAATAAATATCTACAAAGTGTTTAAAGTAAAAATGGCATTCATTAATTTCGCTGCACCTAATTTCATGAAAAAATTCTAAATAGATCCACAAAACTTTCGAATCCGAGAACCCATTTTCGTAAAAAATAGTAGGTATATATTATATAAAATCATCTTCAATTTTCTATATAAAGTTAGGTCACTTTCGCGTTGCCTGGCACATATACAAATATTAATAAAAAGTCATTTTTTCATAAATACAACCTAATAATCCGATGAAATTATCCAAAGAGGTTTTACATATAAATGTTTTACATACACGCCATCTCCCACTCGGTGCAATGGCCAATTAATCTAATTCTATACAAAATTTCCAACTAATAACCTAAAAAGTTACAGAGCTTTATATTGAGCAGGGCGTCAGACACCGAAGACACCCGACTTGCATTATCGACCCCAGCATTGACTCATTTGGCATATAGAAAAGACTAATTTAAAAAATTAAATATGGAGGACTAACCAATTTTTTTTTTGTTATCGATACAACCATTTACTTTGTTATAACAAGCCCTCAACTAAATATTCTTTCTGTCCATGGTCCATTTTTGTTGAGTAAAAATCAATGGCCGGTCCGATAATGAAGTCAGCACCAAATTTTTCTATTAAAAGTGAGCCGAAAATTACAAATAGACAAGGAAGACAGAGGCTACTCAGTTGCACGTGTGCTATGAGAAAATAAATTCGTTTAGATGGCCACTTTACTTTTTTAAATAAAAATGGCTCTCTTGCTTAACATTTTTTCATATAGAGGGTCCTTAATATAAAGGATATTTTTGAACTTGTTTAAAATTAAATATATCTCATTATAGGTATAAAAAAGTAAATAACTGGACATACAACCCATATACCAAATAATGTGGCATACAACACTCCCCATAGTTGGCAATTGGCATCCCATGGACAATCCTAAATATGACACAGTGGATACTCATCGCGTCGTCAATAAACTTCACTTACGAATAATCACAATTATACTAAATTAATATACGATCAAGAACCTTTAACATATTACACCTAGAATGTGTTGTTTATCCCATTTACTTGTTGCTGCTTTTTTTTAATAATGAAAAATACAAAATACTTTTAGCTAGCCTAGAATCGAACCTTCGACCATTTATTATTAACTCTTCCTATCACAAAAACAATAAATTATAACGTCAAAATGGAATAAACACATTCCAGCTGCAAGACACGTGATATATGATTACAATATTAGTTAGTGTTTAGGCTAACACTAACTCGAAACCGTGATTTCTACGTAGAGTATTACCAACAGAGACCTAACTTAGTTACTCGGTATACTATCGGCGAGCGGCGCGCTCGCTTTGAATCTCCTAAACTTACCTTACGTTATAATATTATAGACTACGTCATAAAGAGTAAATTTTACCACTAACTCACAATATAAATGCAGTCACCACTCGTTTTCCTTTAACAGAACCAACTGTTCCTAACGCGTTCCTTATAGACTTTCCCTAAAGCCCAATCGGAGCGTCGATCATCAACAACAAAGCGACCGTCCGTGTGTCTGTGTGTTAAAGCAAAACAAGCGCCCTCCCTCGCTGTACAACCGTCGCTACACCTAAACTATATCACACTCACAAGTGTTCCTTTCAATAAAAGCTAAACAAAGTCTATATACGATTACCTAAAACGTGTATAATTCATAATATTTTAACCTTCGCGGAACAAAATCGTATGGACAAAGCGACGTAGTTGAACCTCTTTTATCTTCTAAACTTGGCAAAAATATTGTAATGACACTTTGTGATTAGTTTTTAAAAACTATGAGATCTAAGGCCGCGTATGCGCTATTGATAACTAGGAAAATAACTTTCCAATATATTAATTAGGATACATTTGATAGTGCAATTTTGGCCTAATACCTTATTAAGGCTCAAAATAGGAAAAATACATAACGAACATTTGTCCATACTACTTTGGTCTCCGAAAGGCGATTACACTAACAAAAAGAATCTCATGTCGAAGTGTTTTGTGCGGCGAGTCCGCGTATAACAAACGTAAAGAACTTCTGAAATCATTTAAAGCGGCGACCGACAGAGGTCGATTAACACTAATAATAAATCTTGAGCCGCGGGGGAGTGCTATCGAAGACGTGTAAACCCTATACTAACCCCAAAAACCCAAATGTTTCAAAGTCTTTCAACAACCTTTTCAACCATGAACCAAAAAAAAATTGATTGTTTTTAATAAATTCCTTTATATATATCATCGAACAATATCCTAGTCCCGAGTGTTCGATAGCACACGCCCCGCACATAAACAGCTAAGAGTAAACAAGACAGTCGATATATGGCAGTTACCGTGACCGAGAACCGAACCCCACACTATGCCATTCCAGCACTCTCAACACTCAGCCTTAACACTACATTTAATATTAAGGGATACGAGGGCCGGATATTTGGTTGACTATAATTGTAATTAGTCTAGAAAAATAGTTTTTTTTTTTTCACTTTTTCTTTTTTTTCCTAATTCTATAATTGTTTATGACTCGTGAAATTAACGGCCCTCGAACTACATTTATAATGGAAAAATACTTTGATGTAAATCTTAATCGTAATACAATCGGCACCATTCGAATATTTACTTATTCTTGGTTGCGTTACCTATATTAAACATATTTGTTTAATCAAGGTTAGTATGGTTGGATGGTTACGTGATTGTTGGATGTCGCTGTTGTATGGTTGCTTGTGTTCATGTGTGGTTGTTGGCAATTTGGTTGCTGGTTGCGGCGGGTTTTGGTGCTCAGTACTTCAGCAGGTCGTCGTCGTCTAGATCCGTAAGAGCGAGTTTACTGTCTATCACTGGAAAAAAAGGATATAAATGTAGTTTTTATGGAAAATTGTATATTTTTATATTATTTTAATATATTGAGTTCGATTTTACAAATTGCTCCGTTTCATGTTAACAGAAAAAATGAACACAATGGCAGCCAATTACATAATAATAAATTATATTATAAAGCTGGTATATTGGGTGGTGGATCAATGATGTAGTACCAACAAAAACATTCGTCAAAAACATTGTAACTTGCGGAACTCGAATCCGCCATATCTGTAAAAATTAATATAATCAAATTTTCTAGGAATAAAATCTTTCAAAGGAGTCTCGCAGTGGTCCTGAAGCTTTATAAACCTGCCCGTACAATAATTGTATAAATAGCCACCTAAGCTTTAATTGCCCCATATGGTGATGCAATACGAATCCCATAGCATGGGTGATGACATAACACAGTAAAACAACCAAAGCAAAGCGTATGAGTATGAGTGCTCACTTTGGTCCGGGATAGTAGTATGGCGGGGGCCGCTCGTACTCCGTAGGCCCGTGGTAGCGAGGGGGTCCTTCCTCCCAGTGCCTGCAACCGCCACCAACAGGCACACCGTGCTCAATTATTATACAATTCAAGTAATTTAAAAACAAGTAATAGTTTTCACTTATTAAGAGGCCTATTACATTACGACCGTGATCTTTTCAATTAAATGTCCATCTTTGGCGTTCTTATTCAGAGAAACTGAAACTCTTCGCTAGTTTTGACTTGTTGTATGGTGGAGAATAATTATTAATAGACTTCACAGCGGGATCGCTTTTCGTAAATTTTTATTATTAATTAAAATAAAGCCAAAATTCCGAAACAAGTTTTAATAAAATGCGCGACGGCACTTTTTCAAGTTCATGGATTGAAATACTGTACTAAGCACGTTTGCAGTGTAATTAATAATAATAACATTTCGTATATAGTGGTCGAGTTAATAGCGGCCTCGGAATTTGAAAATATTTATTGGATTTCAATAAAAAAAAATCCTTTTCAAAATCTTAAAAACTATTTTTTTTATTTTACTTAACTATTTTTATTTTTATTTTACTTAACTAAAAACGTTCAGAATTAGCTGTTAATATATCCTTACAACATTAATATTATTAAGTAAAATTTATACCTGAATATACGTCACTTCAAAAGAAACTAAATAACATATTTTTTTTTTAAACAATTTATTATAAAACTTTACATAAAAGTAATTACAACTGGACAAAATGCGACGCGTCGGCCGCTCCAACTCAATCCTGTAAAATTCAGTACATTTTGTGATAGGCCTCGTAACTAACAATTTACTACACAATTTCAGTCATTTTTTTATTTATTAACTTAGTGTAAAAGTGATTTTAAATTGTAAAGCTTGAATGACCGTGATGTTCTCCTGTTGCCTTAATTAATTGGATGGTAAGCAGAAACATAAAAATATACCAGCTCTTAAAGTGAAAATTATCTTTAGTAAAATGATCACAGATATATGTAAACTATATATTAAGCAGTGCGAAAATTGCTATTATTTTGACATTTTCAAGATAGTGTGATAACCAAATGTAGAGAAAATTGTGAAAATGTAAAAAAATAGTCACAGAGCCAAAAAAAAATACTACAAATTAAAATTACAACTTTGGATGTCTTAATAATATTAATTTAACTGGCTGGTATCCAAGAATAACAATAATATTTTAACTGCACCAGCCTATATAGACACAAAATAATTAAATTCTAAAAGGCAATGTTGGCCTATAACGTTAAACAATTACCCATAAAAGCAAACAGATAAACAGACAAAAACTTATTAAGAGACATTCACTCAGTAATATAGAAAACGTTGAGGACTAGGAGAAGGAAATAGAGACTACAACATCAAATAAAACAGAGACAAAAGAGTGTATGTATGTATGTTGGGTATAGTCTTACTTTGGCGCCATATCATTATATCTGCGCGCGTGGTGTGCGTCGACAGGCGGCGCCACGTGCGACGCGCCGGCGCCCTCCGCCTCGCGCCGCCGCGCGCCGCGCTTCTCCGCGGAGTAGGCGCTGCGACACACACTCGCGTTACTCTCCACTCCACTCCACACACTCCACTCCACTCCACTCCACTCTCAACGTTACAACCGGAACCGACGGTACTCAACCCGCATAGTGTTTGTTATTACTAATATACTTTTACTTATCATCAACAACTAATATTGATATACTCATTTTAATTTAAATCAAAAATATTTTGAACTCAATTTCAATATATTCACTATTAATTTTTAAAGTACGAGTAAACTTCTTTTGTGTGTAAATAACAAATAATAAAATTATTTACCGATAGGTTCTTTCCACGACGTCGGCTCGGATTGTGAACTTTAAGGAAAAAAAAATTTCAAACAGAATTCAGATGAAATTATAATTAATTAATAATTATATATCGAAAATTGTAAACTAATTTGATATCTCAAGTAACTTGTAAAACATTAAAAGCTAGAGATCATCTGCATACTGCTTGCGACAGCGAGGGAGACACTGACAGAACACCATGCACTAAATACTAAGAGAAGAGAATTAGAAAAACGTCAAGCTGCCTCACGCCTAGGAGGTCGCGGCCGGCGCTAAGGAGTTAGAAAGAAAAGATCACAAATTGGAGCCAACTTAAAGAGATTAAACAATGTTAAGTTTGGTGTTAAGTGTAGGCCCCAACGTGTAGGAAGAAGATTAAAGGTTCATGCAACCACGACTACTCGACACACGTACCACGTTTATTGTTATACCGTGTATTATAAATACATTAATAAATTGTAGTAATTAAATGTGGCAAATGAATTAAAGTCAAGAAGATAATCTATGAAAAACAAAGCACCATCATAATTTAAACATTAAATAGCACAACTAAAAAAATATTGAATCAATGTCTTCTTTATTTATGATATTAATTTCCACATTTAAAATTTGTATTTAAATTATTATTTTAATGGCAATTTTATTGTTATTCATCAAAAGCTTGAAGTAATCTAATTCCTGAGAACAATAAACGTCGCACATATATGTACACATGTATGTATGTATGTATAAACTAAACTATCTACGAGAGGTAGCTACAGGATCAGAAATGAAGTGATATGTTAGTTACCACATGACTAGATGTCCCTTGCGCTCCGCCTTCATTCACTCACAATATCCCATTTACAATACATTACAAAAACAAAATTTAAATAAACCATAGAGTTTTGATGCATAAAACACTTAATTGTATAAATTCCAAACTAAATTATGTTTACAGATCAGCTATGAGTATTAATTCTACTATAGAACTGACTCTACACGTTATATCAAAAATATTCTCATATATCAAGAGCTAATTTTCCCATATTTTTATATTTACTGGTGATAATATTCAATAAATAATAACTAAACGTCGGGGTAAGTTAATATAACGTGTATAGCAAGTATTATAACGATATTGACACTATATAAGTTGAATTCCTTTGAACTGTGTTAAACCTAGCTCAATTCACTGCAGTGCAACTACCTATGACTACGACCTGTCACCTCGACTAGGAGTACGGATATGGCTACAATTATTATTACAACTAGGTATATCTAATAACTAAGGACTAGACTTGATGAAATCCTATTTCTATCCACAAATAAACAAGGCTCGGAACCGGTTTAAAAAAACGGTTTATTTCGGTATTTTTATGGTTAATTCATCGCTCGTTCATTTACCGGTTAATGAAAACGAGCGGTTTAGTAAACCGAAATTCGGTTTTAATATCGGTATAAACCGGTTAATTCATTCATAAGTAAGAATGTACACGCATCCTTTTACTAAGCAATTCACAATTAGCACAAAAACTCATTTTAACCGGTTAATTTCTTAAGATCATCAAACCTAAATTCGTCAAAAACCGTTCTCCGGGATTTAACCGGTTAAAGAACGTAACCAAAACCTAAAACCGAAAAGTCTTTCGGTTTGGGGTCAATGACTAAAACAGGTTTAAAAATTGAACGGGTTTCCGAGCCATGCAGATAAAATAGAAAATGTTTTCTAGAATTTCTATTATCGTGATATGAATGAATGATACAATTTTAAATTTTATGTTCAATAAACCATAATTTCGTTAATAGATCTTTAAGATCAAAAGGTACACAAACACACTTTACTACTTATGTATTGATATGAGTTGTATCATGTATACTAGTCCTGTAAATGTACACATATAAGAGTACATGAAAGTAGCACAACAATCACAATTAGCTTAATATAGAATTACAAGATAAATGTATCACTGTGCGAATGCAATATCCTTATTCTAACATCAAAACCTTAAAAAATACAATTTAACCAGGATAGAGTATACTTGGTGATCTATGGCTTGACCTTAACTAAGTTAGTCAAGACGAAAGCACGTTCACAGCTTTTTGAGACCCCGCTGAAAGCTACATGTAAATACATTCAAATGTATGGAAAACCTGTCCAAAATTCGTACGTTTATCAAATAGGAATGTCCCATAGAGATATGCTTACAATTTAATACTATAGAGATCAAATCTTGTACAAGCGTTACGTTACATTATACAGACGTTACAAACCTTTTATCAAATTTAAATATTCAAAACGACCTAAACCACTACAAGTATAATTGTGTCGAAAATCCTTAGGAGTGTATATTTTGGAATATAATATATTGTTTACGCAAAGTGAGGCGCGAGCGGTCGGTGAGGTTAGCAATGGACGAATACGTAGATCAAGCATACGAGTAAGATTACACGGCAAATAATATATAGCAAGACTTCATTTTTTTTGTAAATTTAAGTAACTCTAGTGTAATATATCCGTAAATTTATAACAGATTGTTCAATTGTATATTGATATTTGCTTAAAACTAGACAAAGTCCCGTGTCCGAGTGGACAGACCCGGACTCGGACTCGCGGAAGACGAAGCAATATGACGTCACGACTACGTTAAATTGGTCACGTGACTCATTGTTACTGACGTAACTGTAACTCAATGTTACTTAAAGAGTAAAACACGACGTGAAATCCGTTACCTACACCTTACAAACTAACACATTCAAATGACAATAACGATACAGTGTACCGGATTAATATGATATAATACAAAACGGTACATTTATAAGGATCATAATAATATTACATCCAAAACACTAATTGTAAAAATGCCAAAAGGTTCAAAAAGGTCTAAATCCAATTTAGTCGAGTAAAATATTTAAAAATGCATCGAATGATTACATCATTGAATTATACAATTATAATGTTTTCGAAACATATCACAACACAAATTCATCTTAATTTAATTAACTACGCGTTAAAATTATCGGACGTGAAGGTGTTGGACCTTTTACATTTTATTTTTTTTTGGCATTTTGTGCGTCTCGATTATAATTTGTTATACCACTTAAAACCATTAATAAACTGCTAGCGTATGCTGTATACATTATAGATTATAATCGTATTATATTAAAATTGAATGATTGTAAAAATTTACCACAAATGTACGTATAACAAACAGCTCTCGAATAACATCACATACGTAAAACACCTAATAACTTTTGAATATACAGCATATCAAAAGATCAATCAAGATCACAAAGAAGTACATTAGAAGATCGCACAAGGTATAAGACACAAGACGTCTACTCGGACTCGTGAATGCCGGACTCGCAGTCCTCGTCCTTGGCGTCGAGGCGGGTCTTGAGGTCGTCGATGAGCGCGGCGGGCGGCGCCAGCAGCTGGCACACCACCTCGCGGCCCGCCAGCACGGCGCGCGTGCCCCCCGCGCCCCCCGGGGCCCCGCCCGCGCCCCCCGGGCCCCCGCCCTCGCCCGCGCCGCGGCCGCGCCACTCCGCGATCTTGCCCTCGATGTCGAGCGTGCTGCGCTTGGAGCCACTGCGCGCGGACACGTCAGATCGCGCATGCCCTACTATCGCTATCTAGGGCGACTAATGCCACGGTGAACCTCTTATGTTTCGACAGCGAGATACGAGATTGTTTAAAATTTCAAAACTAAGCAATCTAATTTAAATTCGATTAAATAATATTTTTAAATTTTGAAAAATTAAACCAGTCGCGATCACTAAAAGGTTCACCATGTCTGCTCTAATCTACACTATCGCCCATTGAACGGCTAAGTTATCCAAGAACTAAACTTTAGTGATGCAAGAAATGACATGCGCGATTCGGACTCGCGTGGGAGGGCTCGGTAATCACGTCAAGTGTTACACGAGCCCTCGGTCACTAAATCAGACGATGAATGCTATCACCTACCGAGAACGGAAAAGAAAAAACTAAAAGTAACTGAACTAAACATAACTGAACAGTCTGTCGTTAGGTCTCCTCGTGCGGGAGGTACATGCGAGGTCACATGCGGCTGGCATGCTCACTTACGGCTAGTTTGTTATTACATATCACCACTTAATACATAACTTAAAGTCTATGTTACATATAACATATATCTAAAGGAAAATAGATAAGGATCAAGAATCCTAACTTTTATACCCATGCATAGTTTGCATACGGCCTTAATAAGTAACGTCGCGAAAAAAAGGTTTAATTTTATGAAATGTTAGAATGATTTGTGTATGAATTTTTGAATATTTTAAAGCCATATGCGTGGAAGAGGAAGCTCGGAAGAGTAAGGGAGAGCGCGGGGAAGCCGGGGAGCGTGTAGCCATGCAGCGGGGGAGGCGGGGAGCGGGGCGGCGGCACTTACTTGGCGAGGGGAACGTTATCGCGGTCCGCGTACGCGTCATACAAATACTCGCTGCAACAGACAACACACCGGTTAGCGGGCACGGACCGCGGACCTGAACCCTCGAACGAACTCTTGCCTACTCAATTTTGGTGAAATCTACACATTTTTATATTATTACTGTTCCAATTGATAAAATCACTATAATAAGGGATATAATGTTCGCAATCTCCTGTGGGGGGACATATTGGACCATTGAATTAGGGGTGTTTGATAAGAGTTCGATAGCGAGTTCACGAGGTGCCTTAACAAACAAATGGGACGGGCGTGGACTGTGAGGCATCGAATATTATACCATATGAATAATAACGGCTGCGACTGTACACAAGTGACTACAAAAACTGTCCTGTTCTAAAACTACTAAACAATAACATTTTAGTGTCTAATGAAGTCGTTAAAGACTAAGAATGACGATTTAGAGAAAAATTGCACTTTTTTAAACAAAAAACACGCCAACAACACTATATATGGAACATTTCTAAAATATTATAAAGAACGACATTTATATAGTAATATAATATATTTTAAAGGCCTATTTAAACACCTTAACCTAATTTAAAATACGTGTCGACTGTACACTGAAAAGTAAAACGTTAGGATGATGTTTCATGAATCAAACCAAAGACAAAACTATGAAACGGAACTATCTATAGGTGCCAGTCTATGCTACGGGGAGATGCGCTACAGCGGGCTGCGGGGCGGGGGCGAGCGCGGCTACACTCGGGGCTCATTGGAACGCATGCACTACACGAGTCACGGTTGCCATATTGAGTTGTGGGGGCTAAGTCATTCAATAAGACAATAATACATTGAGTTTTAATATTTAGTTAACTTGATTCACACATGAAAAATATTTATGTAAAAGAATATATAGAGTACAAGCTTTTAGACAAAATTCTAAAAACAAAATTTAAAACGTTATTTCATTAGCGCCAGTCTAGTGGTCGTAGGATTATCCAGTATAATGTGAGAAATGAAAAACAATGTACAAAATTGTGTTAGAAAAACAAGTATAGTAACTTATATAAATTAATCACTTTTATTTTAAGGTTATTAATTTTATGCTAACTATACCTGAAAAAATATGTCACCTCAGTATTTTTAACGATACAAAAAAAACATTCATCCATGGAATATAAATGAACGCTAATGAAATATCGTACTTTTTGTTAGATACAATTTTTGTGCACTAGTAAGGCAAGGTATGGGATATTAGATTCCAATGAGCCGGGCATCAGGGAACAAGCCACTATGGGTCGAAGAGCACACGTCTCGAGCGAGAAACAGAGCGGCGCCGCTACTCTGCCGACCACTGCTTCGTAATAGCCATCACAGACAATTATCTATCGTATTGTTGACTTTTAAACCGCTCTCTTTATTAAATTTATTTATAAAGAAGATCATATAGACGAAAGGAATTATTTTGAATTGTTTTTTGTGTAATTTTTTTTTTTTTGTCATTCTTCCGATAAAAGTTATTTTTCATTCTCATTCAGTCGTATTTAACGTGCCACCGCTCAGCACGGGCCTCTCCCCCAATTTAAGGGGGATCGGAGCATAGGCCTTCTGTTTGTATATCGTAAGTCTTACGATGTAAAGGCAACAATACAACATAGAGACGTTTAAAATACAAGCGTAGTGGTCGCCGGAGCGGCGGGCGCAGTTACCGTCGCCGGCTCGGCGGCTCCGCGCGCCGCGCCGCCGCAGCGCCGCGCGCTCGCTGCACACACAACACGGTCAGGCCGGCGCCCTAGCCCTACCGCAGCGGCCCCGGCGGAGGCCCAAGGAACCCCAGGCTCACGCGGGTTCGGGTTCCGTCCGAGAGTTAAATGAAATGTTGTCGGACATGAAACCCAAATTTTGAGTACAATAAAAATTGTAAGTATTCATATTTTTCATTTATGGTTTGTTATTTCGAATCAAAGAAGAAAGTATTCAAACTATAACAGAATCAGTTTAGTGATTACCCAAAATGGGGATCCGTTAAAAAAATTACAATCAATTAGGGTTCCGTGGGCAAAAAAATTGGGTACCGCTGCTCTATCGGACGCCACTAACCTACTCTATCCGATATCTTTAATTTTATTCTTCGCTTCTTAGTATTTCTTTAGTTATTATATTATTTAGTTATTATATATTAATTATATTTGGGCTTTATTGTATTTAAATATTAAATTTCGTAAGCTATAAAAATTGAAGTATTTGAATGTTACTGAGTCGAAAATCGAGAATAGTTATCGACTTGCACTACACCGAAGATTAATATTAAAATGGCGGTGAGTGAAATTAAATTAAAAAAACTTGAAGAACAGAAAAGCTAGATCTAGGTAACTAACGAAATTTCACTCTACTAAAGTTTTGCCCCCAATGATCTTGCAACATGTATTTATTACTTTAATTGATTATTATATAAAGCGAACGCTTCGTTGCGCTTTTAATAATAAATTTTAATAAAAGTTAACTTCTGGACACAGCATATACGTTTATTTAAGTTTACGGACAATATGCCTGTTTCCTGCCAAACTCCGCGTCACTAGGCTCTTCAACCACACAGAGACGTGCTAAATGAATTTAACAACAGATTGCGTCGACATTAATGCTTGTAACGAGAGAGCGGGACTTCCCCGACAAATATAAAACTACCCCCAAAAATATTAACTTATGGAATGTCCAACAATTCCTACTCTCTCGGATACAATGAGCCCGAACATAACATATGGGACGAAACGGGTGCTTTCGTAAATGATATAAATAAAGGGCGCCATTCACTACGGTAGGGGATGAGGGTGCACGACAAACCCAAATCAGTCGCATCGACAAACTCAGTAACGAAGGAAACAGACCAATCAAATCAAATTATATGGAAATTATAACAACGTAAATTATTAATAAAACATAAAAAAAAAAACCAATAAAAACGGCTCGAATGCAGTTTGATGGGAACAATTAAGTTATTTGCATGAGAGCCGCGCGGTACCAACTGAACTGTAACAATGGTAGATGAGTGACGGAACAAACCGCATAAATATATATCAATATCATCTTTTCTTTCAATTTTGATTCTTGTTTTAATTTAAAAAAAGATGTTTTTTTATTTATGCAATTTATTAAACACAATATTTTAATACTAATATAGAAAATATTATATGTAAATTATTTTATATACTTCAGGAAGATAAAATAATTTATCATATAAAATGTTTAATTTTAAGTTATCGATTGTATTTTTAATAGTGTAAAGTGTAAAGGCTCTATTTTTATGTTCGTTTAATTAAAAAAAAGTTTTATTTTATCTAAATCATTGAAATATTAAGCACTAAACAATACATAATAATTTAATAAACTTATTTATTCGAATTTAAATATATACTTTTATGTAAAATATCAAATATTCGTGTAAATTTAAGGAACTTTAAAGATTAATGAACATTAAAGTTTTAAGAACTAGGTATAATATTTATCGAGCCATGTCTGTGTGTGGTGTGGGGGTGGGGGGTACGTACGCCTCTACGAGCGGGCCGGGGTAGGGGTCGGGGCGGCGGTACAGGCGCGCCAGGCGCTGCGCCGCCGCCAGCAGCGGCACGAACAGCGCCACGCACCACGCCAGCGACACCCAGAACCCGTTCTGTCACACACACGGCACACTCACACGCTACACGCCACGCGTCACGTTACGTATTACCACCTTCATATGTACATTGATTCGAGGTGGGTGGTGTGGGATACGTTTTTTACCAGCGGTTAAGTAGTGTCAAAATTCCAATAAGAGGCTAAAGGGATATGAATACCACAGGTCAAACCGGTGCTGTAGTGTTTGTATCACTTTAATAGAGCTGTAAATTAGTCATTCTAGTGATGGTACTTACATGGTATATTAATCATGTACATACATATCTACCATTAGAATTGTGTGTAGTGGTAAACCAATGAATAATATTTCCGATGTCTTACTGATATTTACAGGTAGAATGGGATCGAACCACATTTTATAGTTTAATTTTTTAAATCACTCGTGATTTATCCTTTTTTATGAGATATTAAAGCAAATAAGGAAAATTACATTATAACATTTGTATCCTGATAACAACAAAAACAATATTCAATAAACACTCGACAACTTCGATCACTTAACATTAATTAGACTTAATACATGGCTAATTTATCCTTCCCCCCCAACGTGCGTTCACCTTGTCGTGGTGGGGGGGTTCAGTAGTGCCCGGCAATCCAACCGGACGCGAAGCTAAGCAACGCACAGGGAGGTTGCCCACTTCGGTGGGTGGTGGGAGGTGGCCCTCTTCGGGGGGCGGTGTACCATGCGGGTTGCTCCTGGTACTTCTCTGATTGCAGAGTGGACCTTGGAGCAATCCCTTGGTTGTGGTGGTCTGCTTCGGCAGACCTGCCGTCGGGGCGTCGTTGTTGAATGCGTAAGCGATCCTGCGACGCCCCATTAAGACGGGGGAAGGTTTTGTTGGGTTTTAGTGGGTAGTACTGGCTGTATTGCGCCGGTGAGTCCCACACGTCGTGCGTAAATGCATTTCCCAACGTTAATAAAAAAAAAATGGCTAATCTATCCTTAGCTTGATAACACGATGATATCAACGTCGTTCGATTTAAATAAATCTCAGCCGTGTATATTATAAAAAAAATAAAAAAAACACATTAATTTCTTTCGACTCGCTCAAGACAAATCGCTAATATCGGCTTCGACAAAGGACAAGTGTACATGTAAGTGTAAGTGTGTGGTAGTGTATGCGGCCGCGTACCGTGGGCATGAGCACGGCGCGGCACAGCGCGTCGCGCGTGGCGTTGAAGGCGGCGGACAGCGGGCCGCAGCGGCCCACGCGGCGCCGCGCCGCCGCCTCCACCATCGCCACGTACTCCTGCAGCCGCTGCCCCATGCGCTCCGCGAACTCGCGCGTCAGCTGCCACACACACGAGCTCATACCTTAGCTAACGAGCGGCTCGCTCGGGACACCGAGGGAAGCGGGTTCGAATTCCGAGTCTCGAACGTCTGATACTTTTATGTGCGAACCGTGGCCGACACGATTACCACTTGTCTTACGGTGAAGGAAACCTTCGTGATGAAACTTGCATGTCTGACAGAAACTACCGAGTTTGCGCAGAGCGCCCTCGTTTTATACGAACGAATGTTTATTTCCAAACTATATATTTTGACTTTCTAATTCAGGGATGAATTATGTCTAAAATGGGAGGTTAAATTATAATTATATTTTTACAGTATAGAAAATTTTAAAACTTTCTACTTTTAATCCTACAACGGGGATTCGCATATTCTATAATTTTAGGAATCATATATATTCCAACACAAAAGATATTATAGTAAACACATATTATGCAATTACAAATAGATAGGTAGTACGCAATTCTTCTTCTCACTCTCATAGTAGTATATGTATATAGTTCAGATATTCATTATCATTTATTAAATCAAATTAATGACTTAAAAGACTTTAATGCTTTTACAAGTTTCACACAAAGATTTCCGTATCAATGAACATATAAGATATAAGACTATGAATTTTTTAAGTGCTTTTGTAAATGAAACAAGAGGTGCATTTCTTTTTATTTTACATGGTGGCTATTTTGAAATTCCTCATCTCGGTTTTGTATTATTTATTGTTACAGCGGCGATAACAATGCACACTCTGTGACGAGATACAGAGAGCGACGGACGGAGAGCGAGCACTCACGTTCTGCACGAGGTCGGGCCCCTGCGTGTTGAGGAACATCTCGACGTCGGCGGTCTCGCGCATGCGCACGTGGATGGCCTCCTTCAGCGACGACTGGTTGAAGCGCAGCACGTCGCGCAGCGCCGACGCCGTCGCCTGCGACACGCGCACACATACAATGTTACATGCCGTTTTGAACGCTATTCTTATGCGGATAAAAGTGATTCTCAATTTTACATTAGCATAATCGGGTTGATATTATAAATGTTAAAATTTATTTGTGAGTATAAATGTAGTTGTTACACTAGAAAGGCTGGACATATTTAGATAAAATTTAATATATAAGTAGACTACGATCTGGAGGCATATGTTGGGCACGTATACTACCATTATACACTTAGGGATGTACTCGGGCAAAATAAGGATAAGTCACTAGTAGGAGATACGTTTTAAGATTAAATATCCTCAGTCGCTTATTGATTATTATTCGGTATCGACATATGCACACGTGTCAAGGGATGTATGTCGTATGCAATCTTATGCCAGAGCCCTACATATGTAATGGACGTTCCTCGAAATCCGTAGTCCTCTAGTACTCTAAGCTAAGGGCACCCCACAACGTGAGGTCGAGGTCGCGACGAGTACCAGGCGAGCATAAGCGTCAAGGAACGCATGTGCGAGGGGCTCACGTTGAGGTCGGCGGTGGCGTCGAGCATGGGGCGCACGGCGTCGGCGTGCAGCCGCGCCAGCGCCTGCGCCGCGGCGCGCAGGTCGCGCGCCACGTCCGCGAAGCCGCCGCGCGGCGCCAGCGCGCGCGCCGCGCCCTCCAGCTGCGACGACAGCTCCAGCAGCGAGAACGACGTCATGTTCGTCTCCAGCTGCACGTGTTATATTGTTTCATTTATTTATTTAAATTTTTATCACATTTTTAAAACACTAATCTGAACACAAACGATGCGACGTAAATCATGTGTGATTTTTCCGTGCACGTGTTATATTATTTCATTTCTTCTTTTATTCGCTGACGACTTTTACATAAATTGGTTAATTTAAAAAAAAAAAATTTTGAAGGTACATGGCCGGATTATACAAAAACAAAACTAGGCATGGAAATGATTGCTACTTTTAAATCATTATCATATGATAAAATTACGTATATTTTTCACGTGATTTCACCTGCTACTTTTCACAGGCAATAATTTTTCATTTCGACAGTTTGGTGTCACACTTTATATTATTTGCTATTAAAATGAAGTATGAAATGTCACCAATGTTATTTATACATAATTATAACGAAAACAGAAAACTTAACTAAATTGTTATATTTACACTAACTAGTAACTACTATCTATATTTATTTAAATATAATTAAAACGAAAACACAAAACTTAAGTAAATTGGTATATTAAATATTTACACTATTACAATGTATGTATTAATGTAGTATCGCAATTCACATTTCACATCTATCTAATGATAAATCATTTAGCGTGATAAGTAACTACTATTGTTACTTTCATATTTCATTTAATTTGTGATTCGTGATAAATTGTGACCTGCTACAAATTCAAATTAATAAGGAAATCGAAACTTTATGTTTTAGGACTTAAGGTTTATTTTAAAAGGTCACGAAGTCGTATTTCACGGTATAATATTGTTTACAAGTAATAACGCATCAGCAACATATATTTTTCTCTTTCTAACTCGCCCACATCCCCATTTCATGCCTACTCGCTCGCTCTCTAAGTAGCAATAACGAGTGACGACGATTTAATTCTACGATGAAATCCGAATACGATGTGTGATTTCACCAAGCTGTGATTTGTAGCAGTCACTGTGAATTTAAGTAGCAGGTGTGACGTATGATAACGCATTTCATATGATTTTTCACTTGCTACTCGTGAAATGTTCCATGCCTAAACAAAACTGCCTCGGTGGTGTAGTGGCTAGCATGTACGGCTGCACACTCGGAGGCCCTGGGTTCGAGTCCCGGGTCGGGCCAAGTTTAGTTATTGAATTTTTCTGTATAGTAAGTCTCAGTAACAGCCCGGAGTTGGGAAGTTGGCGGTGTTTCACCCCCGTGCCTCGGAGAGCACGTAAAGCCGTCGGTCCTGCGCCGACACTCTCACCGGCCGTGTCTCGCGTCGTCCCACCGGAGTATGAGAGTGACAGGAATAGAGAGTGCACGTTGTGTCTGCGCGTACACGCGCTGCACTATAATATCTCCTGCGCAGTTGGCTAGTCTCAATGAGATTGGCCGACGTGGCCGGAATCGGCTAGGAGAACATCATCATACAAAAACAATTAAAAAATTTCACGCTATCTATAAAGGTCAAATTTTTATTAACATCTGTGATCTCTACTTCTGAAGTATTTTGAGCGAATCTTGAAGAATGTTTCACTAAATTTGGGTAAACGTTTAAAACCTAGTTTTAAAATGTAATCCGGCTGACAGAACCAAAAGTATATATAATTTTGTGTATACTTTTATATTAGAAACATTTGATTTATTTCTAAAACTTACCTTAAAATTGAGTAAATATGATAAAATACTATAAATAATTACGTATGACGTTTTAGTCAAGCGTGAACTGATTTTAATTGAATATTAAAAAGTATGCCTTAAAAATATGTACAAATTGCACTTTACATTCCTCAATAGTAAGTAAGTACAGTTCATGTTACTAATTCAATAAGTATTACAAACATGATATTCAAATTGAAATGATAAAAAATATGTAGAAGGAAGAATTTACTATAGAGTTACTGCATATAATATGTTATTCAAATCGACAGCTCAGAGGGAGATGTAGTAGAATGTACAGATGGGACTACCGCATACGATCGCATCAGAGTATAGACCGGGGCTGCCAGTAGAGACAACTTATTTTATACCGCTGGGTCACTCAAACCATACCAAATCAAATTTTATTATACAAATTAACAAAACTGTTGAGAAATAAAAAAAAATAGACGGTGGGTGGGGTGGTGTGGTGCGTACCGCGTAGAGTATCCTGTCGAAGTCGAAGTCGGAGAGCGGCGTGGCGGCGAGGCGGTCGAGGCGCGCGCGCGCGGCGGCGGGCAGCACGCGCAGCGGCCGCCCGCGCGGCGGGTAGTCCGTGTGCAGCGCCGCCAGCGCGCCCGCCACGCGCGCCGCCACGCCGCCCGCCTCCGCGCGCAGGTCGTACACGCGCTCCAGCTGCAGCGTCTGCCGGCGTCGACGGGACACTTTTACTCGTTTTCACAACGAAAGAATTACATCGAGAGCGCGGTCGGACGTTCGAATGGATACTTATTCGGTGAGGACATTTTATGTCGCTAACTGTAGGTATATCCGGTAATTTTTTGATCGATGACAGACATCTATTTTAATCGCAAAATTTTATAAATGTGTTTTGGAATGATTAAAAATAAATAATAATAAATAAATATAATCCAGTAACTCGACTGATTTAAATGAAATCGAGTACACGAATAAGGTATGACCTGAAATAGTTTAAGGTTACTATTAGCAACCTGGGGGCATACCCGTGTGTGTGTGTGAAAGATAAACACCTAGTAATATACATATAAATATTTTTAAATTATTATTATCTCTCCAAAAATGTGACTTATTTAAAATATATATAAATATATAAGAAACTCGTGAAAAGAATAAGAGGTTACATTTAGTAATTATTATTTAAACCTAGCTTCAAAAGGAAAAAATGCTATATGATAATTTTTTGTGTAAGCATGAGGTGGGAGGGGCCGGCGCGACCTCGTAGACGGTGCGGTTGGCGTGGCAGTGCAGCAGCACGGACGTGAGGTTGAGGCCGGGGTCGCGGCGCTCGCCGTACAGCGCGCGCTCCAGCTGCACGAACCGCTCCACGTCCGAGAACACCAGGTTGTCGCGCGGCTCGCTGCCCACACACACCTCGTATTAGTTATATGACAAATTATATATAAATTTAATATTATTCATGAAATATATGATCGATACCTCGTATCACGAGTGCATACATTACTTTTACTTATAAACGATGTACATACTCGTATATAATCAAATCTTAAAAGTTGATATTGACCGTGTTTTATGAACTGTCGGATTGGTAGATTTTAAATTGTATTTCTGAAATTCGGGTCAGAATATAGTAATTTGATACTATAACCCTGATCTGATTAGGAAGTCAGAACTGAGAATACTGATAATGAAATTTTGTAAGCTCGGATGTGTGATTGGTGGTATTTTTTTAATTTTCTTTTTTAAATCTATTTTAAGAAATTTACTAATGGATGTGAATTATAATAAAGGTCACTGTTCACCGTAGTGAGTGAACAGACTAAGTGGCAGGGAGCGAGCACTCACACGAGCGGGTCGCAGACGAGGCGCGTGGCGGCGAGGCCGGCCGCGAAGTGCGCCAGCAGCGCCAGCGCCACCGCGCCGCCCACCGCGAACGTCACGCCCATGCCGCTGCGGCACACATCAACATGTTTTACATGTCATTATAGAAATACAATATTTAAACTTTAATCCTATAGGTTCAGTGGTTGTGTCTGAACGTAATCGATTAAACCAGTGCAAGCAAAGGCCAAGCGAGCAGACCATACATTTCGAGTCCAATAAACAATTTTTAGCCAATATTTTCCATATGGTTTTTCTTGTTTGAATACTTGCTTGTTTTTATTCTCAAAGACAGTTTATCATTTGCCATTTTAATTTAATATACCATAGCAATTTTAATTTTCTTGACTTTATATAAAATTTAAAACTAATTTATATTTTTTAGTTTATTGCATTATAGATTAGATATAACAAACAGTCCATGACGATCACAAACACTGACCAGAGCAGACACGACGCGCCGGTGCCCTTGTTGCAGCAGTCGCTGGCGCCGTACGCGTCGGGGCGCTTGCCGCACACGCCGCACAGCAGCCCCCACACCAGCAGCAGCAGCACCGCCAGCAGCGCCGCGGCCGCCGCGCGCGCCGCGTGGCGCCGCGCCGCCGCCGCCGCCGCCAGCCGCGCCGCCAGCCGCGCCGGCAGCGCCGCCGCGCCCAGCGCCGCGCTGGCGTTGCCGGCGCGCCACGCCACCTCGCGCGCCACGCCCGCCAGGCGCTCGCCCGTGCCCGTGATGGCGACGCGCACGCGCGGCACGTGCTGCTCCACCGTGCGCTTGATGCCCTCGAACACCTCCAGGCCGGCCGCCACCTCCGCGCGCATGTCGCCGTCCAGCAGCGCGCTCACGTTCGCGAGCAGCTCCGACACGTCCGGGATCTGCAACACGCACGCGCACACGTTATACGCCCGCCCCGCTCCCTCGCACTCTACACGCACACGCACACACCGCACCGCACTCACCGTCGGGAAGTACTTGTCGAGCATCTGATCCGTGCCAGCGTGAAATTTTGCAAATTGAAACATTAGTTTTTCATAAAGTTCCTCAAGATATTTAAAACCACAAAACATACATAACATTTATTTACATTGTAAATGCGACATAAATTGTAGATTCTGCATCTCTTTTAGAGGCGTCAAACTAAAATCTTAAATGTTTTAACATTTAATATACAAAATACCTTGTGTTTTTTATTATTTTATAATACCTTGTTGTACTGTATCTCGGTGTCGAGCTGCCCGATCTGGTGCTTCTCCTGCAGCTGCACGCAGGGCCGCTCCTTGCACGTGGCCAGCGTGCGCAACAGCGACGACCGCACTTGCCGCAACCCTGGCGATGTCATGTTTATATACATTAGGGAAATACACTCGAACACAAAATATGTATACTGATTTTCATAAAAAAACTACTCATTTGATCGACAAGACAAAATGCTAACTACCGCAGAAAGTGATGTAATCATACCAGCATTAAGATCCTCCGCCTTGGACCGCAAAAAAGCCGTCTTCCGCTGCACGCTCCTCAGCTGCGCGGGCACGCTCTCTAGCTCCGCCACCATCGCACTCAACTTCTGTACCGACGTGGCTCTCGTGAACTGGTCCAGCTTCACCAACACCACTTTCCCACTGGTAGTCAGAGTTGCATCTAACTGCTCTTCGAGTTCTTTATAGTTTTGTACGAGTAGATGGTGGGCGTGGGCTTGTGTGGCGTTAAGGAAAGTCTGTGTGTCGCGTATCCCCGCTCGGATGGCGTCGGGCGTCGCTTGCGAGCCGCTTTCTATCTGAGAGTCGGTGGCGAAGGCGCAAACAACGCCAAACCTGCGTGGACATTACCAATTTAGAAGATGACTAAAACACCTCATATTATGGCGTCTCCGTAAGTGATATCCTCTACTTTTTTTAATGTTTAATAAAGAGGGAGAATATTATATCATTTTATATCAAAAACTATCCATAATTACGCTGAGTTCCATCCGCCAGTTCTTCACAGGATTCTTTTACAAACTACGTGATAAAATATATACCTAAGCCTGCGACAGTTGGGTCAGTCGCCTAAATTATATAAGAATAAGTCTAAAATTACTTACAGAAATAGCGTTAGAAGGCAGATGAACACGATAGCGAGTATACCCTTCAAACAGGCGTCGTATTTTCTATCGAAAGGTCTTCGACGTCTACCAACCCGGCACCACTGGCAGCAGCACCAAAACAACCTGCATCATTTCATTTCACCTCTTACAAACAGTAAAAAAAATATATGTTTAAACATTAATACACAGCACCATCTAGTTTCATGGTAAGCTACGAGACTTGTGTTATGGATACCATGTAGTTGGTACACTACACATAAATAAAAACATTTATTTTATTTATTTATTTTATTTATTTATTTATTCAGGTAAAAACAGTCATATACAAAAAAAAATCTAAAACAGTAAGAATACAATTAGACCTATATTACCCTAAATTATTACAAATGAACTGATTTGTCATCAAAAGTGACGGATGCTAAATAAGTATGTTTACAAAAATACTCGTAATAAGTGAAACTAATAAAATAAAAATATTAAATAAAACTAAATTGAAGCTACTAAAAAGAAACAAAAATACATATGTCTTATACAAGATTTAGAAATAAATAAGTTTATACATAATTTCCGAAAAACTTAAACATTGATTGGTTTGTACCTACTGGCAATATATAGAAAGCAATTATAGTAATAGTAACAAATAAATTTTAATAATATTATCATAGTACAAACAATAAACAATAAAAGCCCATAGTTAGAATATTATATGAAACACTTGCTTTTTATACATACTTAGTTTACACGAAAAAATATCAACAACAGTTAAATTATTATTATAGAATGAACAAGAACGCCTGAGAAAGGTATTTTTTGCATACCTAGTATGATATGAAGGTATATGAAATGTATCTTTGGAACGAGAGGAAGAGGAGCGGGGAATTTTGAAAAAGATGAGGTTTAATAAATCTGTGGAGTTTACATAGTTATTAACAATTTTGTATAAGTATATGGTATCTAAATAATTACGCCTGGAGTGCAAAAGCTGCATATTATGTCTTGTCAAACTTTCCTCGTAGTCGGTATGATAAAAACCAGTACGATAGTCCAGAGACTTCACGAACTTCCGTTGCACTTTTTCAATTCTTTGGATGTGTACCATATATTGAGGACTCCAGACAACACTTCCGAATTCGAGAATGCTTCTCACATAGGCGTTATATAGTATTTTTAGTGTATTACCTCGAGTAAAAGGTTCGCTTAGACGGAGGATTAATCCTAAACGCTTAAATGCTTTAGCTACAATTTTGTCAACATGAAGGTTAAAGTGCAGTTTGTAGTCTAGCGTGACACCAAGGTCACGAACTTCGGTGACTCTGTTCAGAGTATTTCCTTGTAATTTGTATTTATAAATATGAGGTTGATGTTTTCTAGAAAAAGTTATTACGCAGCATTTATCAACATTAAGGAACAAATGATTATTATTACAATATTGCTCAAATTGATATAAATCTTGCTGTAACTCAAGACAATCATCATCACAACGGATAATTTTATAAATCTTGGTATCATCGGCGTATAACAAATGATGAGAGTTTCTAATGCAAGAGTTCATATCATTTATATATAAAGTAAATAAAAACGGCCCTAAATGGGAGCCTTGAGGGATTCCAGACGAAATTTCCACAAAATTAGAGACATACCCCTTGAGTGCAACAGCTTGGCTAAGGTTGTTTATATATGAACATACCCATCTTAGAAGATCGCCGTGTATACCGATTCTCGAAAGCTTCTTTATTAAAACAGAATGATTAATCTTATCGAACGCTTTCGAGAAATCAGTATACACTGCATCAACCTGATGACCTACATCAAGAGCATTAAGCAAAAAGTCAGTGTACATCACAAGATTTGAATTTACACCACGACCACGATAAAATCCATGTTGTTCGGGAGCTATTACATGATACAAGTGAGAGGTAAGTATATTAGTTATAATTTTTTCAAAAATTTTACCAAAAATGTTTAACTTTGATATGGGTCTATATTGCTTTACGTCGTGTATATCACCCCCTTTCGGAATGGGGGTGATGATAGCTTTTTTCCATATACTCGGGAAACAGCCTTCAGTTATGGACTTATTGTAAATAATAGTAAGTGGAGTTGAAAGCTCTTTACAAAGTTTTTTTATTAAAACTGGATGAATACCATCATGACCGGCACCTTTATTTACATTAACTTGCTCAAAGTGCTTTAAGACAACTTCACGTTGAATATCTACAGTCGATATATTAACTGAAGACAAATTGACCTTATCATCAATGGCAATGTGGCTGTTAATTGTGTCAGTTTGAGGGACAAAAACTGACTTAAAATATTCGTTAAACATGTTAGTGATTGTTTCTAGGTTATTGGAAGATACATTATTAAATTTCATTTCGGCAGGGATATTATTGGAGCCAAATTTAGATTTGACAAATGACCAAAAATATTTTGGGAAGGTTGAAATCTTATCTTCAGAGAAAATTATATATCGTTCGTAGCATTCGCGTTCAACTCGTTTTTCTCGAGAACGTAAGGCAGAGTACAACTGATAATCTCGGTCATTTCGGTATTTTTTCCATTTAGAATGCTTATTCATTTTTTTTCGTATTAATTTTATAAGATTACGGGAGTACCAAGGAGGGTAATTAGAATGTGATTTAACAGGTTTTTTTGGAATATACGCGTCGATTAAATTCTGTAAAATATTATAAAAGTAACTGACTGATTCTTCGGTATTTAAGGTGGCTAGATCAGCAACCCAATTGACTCGCGATATTTCTTTGCCAATCGCTTTAAAATCAGCCGCATGATAAATTAGCTTGAGACGCGTTTTAACGTTTTGTATAAAAGCATGCGTTTGTAGATTGAAAGTTATATCTAGAGATTTATGATGCGCATCCTCTGGGGTTAACGGTGTGGTAGAATTGGACACAGTACACTTATCGCTACTAAGTATTAAGTCTAAAACTCGTCCGTTGCTATTTACACAACCATTGTATTGCCTAAAACTGGATAAATTCATAAAATCGCACAAGTCCCCCGCTAAGCCGTCGCTATTTGTACTTAGTAAAACATATTATAAACACCCATGACTGGAGTACAAACATTCGTGCTTGTCACACAAATGAATGCCCCTAGCGGGACTCGAACCCGCGACTGCTGGCACAGCAAGTAGGGTCACTACAAACTAAGCCAAACGTGTCGTCAAAAGAAATTGAATTGCCATTTTAATTTTCATACATTCTACAATTCATAAAGATAAAGAATAAAGATTGAAACATTATATGGAGCAATGTTAATTATCGTTGAACGATCATATTTTGATATTTGTTAAACAACAATTTAGGTAAGATTTTTTTTAAACAATTTTCTCATAGTTAATGAGTTTCTATTGGATGTGAAGTGTTTGGATAATGGATTGAACTAATTTTGAACAGGAAAGACACTCACCCCGACAGTGGTAATATGATGACGAGCAGCCCCACGACGACCAGCACGGCGACGGGCCCCGCGTAGTGCGTGAGCAGCGTGCGCCACTCCTCGCGCGGCGACGCGAACTCTATTTGCCCGTCTGACACTATCACCATGCCTGGAATGAACAACGATTATGCTTCATTTGTATTTCTACGAAAATATTTAACAACTTTTGACATGAAGACGTTCATATAGAAGTGTATATTTAGAGAACACAACACCTGTACTTACATTAAGAAATAATAAGGATGAGGCATATGGCAATTCAATTTCAAATTCTAAACAAATTCTACACAAATACGTTGCCCTAAATAGTTAACATTTACTAACATTATTCATACATTTAGTAACATTATTCATTTAGGTATTTGTTGCTCAAAGTTATATTTTGGTAAAATTAATTAGTATATTTTATTTAATATAGTTTTTAATAGTTATTATAACATGTTTATTCTGAGTGTTGTTATTATACATAGTTTATTCTGAATACCTGTAAATTGTAATAGGTACGTGTGAAGACTGATACTTTGTAATATAATATTTATGTACTACTGTTGGTGTTGCTATATTAAATAAATAAAAAAAGAAATAAAATTGATTTTTATCAGAGTAAATAATAACATTATAATGTGTAGTACATCACATCACCACATCACACACAACATCTACGAGTATAATCTCAAACACTATGCGATATGATGACAAAGTTTATTTTTCATTACCTTTTCTTTCAATAGTGTACCTACAAGTATTATATATGTGTATGTACAACTATGCCATAAAAATCAAGATCCAACAATTTTTAACTATTAACAAAAACTAACATTTTATCTTTTGATTAATGAAAAATTAAGAAGGAACTAAAGAACATTTCTAGCCACCAGCCACTACATCCAGGTCACATCCATTCAATTATGATGTGAACAGGAAAATTGTCGTTAAGACGTTATCCGGCACCCGCCCACTTATTTTCTTCCCCCTCACGAACGATTGAGGCGATTTGATAAGGCACCCTATTATATATTGCGAGCAAATTCTAATTCAATACACGTATTATTTTTATATAAAATAATTGTAAACAAACTGTGTAGATAAACAAGAAACAAAAATAATATAATATGTATGTCTTTAAAGTTATATGTATATGTCTAGTCCAACTAGCATATGGGATCCATAACACAAGCCTCGTAGCTTACCATGGAACTAGATGGTGTTGTGCGTTATTGTTCCAACATAATATTTATATTTAAAATATTTAAATCTCCCGACAAACTTTTATATCATATAAATTGTGTATTGTAATAATTTGATAGGTTTCACTTAATTAATAATTTAAATCATACTTTCTTATAATACTTTCTTAGATTTACGCGAATATTTGACATTTTAAATAAAACTATTCTTTCGGATTTTTTCGCGGATTTATTTGGATTTTTGGTTCCCGACGTTTCAAATGCTTTACAGCAATCATGGTCACGGGAGAGACTGAGGTGTTAATCTGTCTCGAAGGTATAGTTGTTACAGACAGCCTACCCACAAATAACAAAATGAAAATTGCACCAATTACCTTACAAATTTTTTTAACTTTAAACATTTTTATAATTTTAATTCGTTTTATAATTGAATTTGGAATATTATTTATATATTTTTTGCCTTTATTATTATAATTATTACAATTTTAAAAATATTAATTAGTAATGTATATTTAGTGTTGCCATTATTATATTTATAACCATAAAGAAAAAATATAAAATATAATATTTGACATTGGGAAGTGGGTCAAAGTTAACTTGGAAGTTGTGATACTGACAGACACCGAGATAGGTGTATAATGCTTAGATTTATTTTTAAAAGTTTGACCAACTTTCCGTGGTTTTCAAGACAAATTAAATAGAAACTAAATAAATTTATAAATTGCATTTATTACCTATTACAAAATATGTTTAGTAATAGTATGTTTAGTATTACTGCAGTTAAAAATAGTCGAAACAACTTGTTTGCCTAAATCATTCCAAATTATGTCACGGGAAAACACATGCATTCGAACTTGAATAATTTAAGGAAGGAAATGTTTAATATAATAATATTGCCCATTATTATATCTCTATTCACTATGAAATAATATGTAAAATTAGCAACCCATTTGAATTCATTGCGGATTCAGGCCAATTTGCTGCTAATTTCTAAAATATTTTTACGATATAGGATAAACGCCGCCTGACTTGCAAAAGAAAGAGCGTAACTATGTAAAACAACATATTCCAATGCAAAGTTTTACAACCATTTAAAATAAAACAGGTTCCACGACGACAAACTACAGACACATAGATCATCGAAGAACCGTTCGCATTAATGAAAATTAAACAACCAAGACCGCGCCTCGTCGCGGACGTGGATGAATGGGACCCAGTGTGCCCGTTTTAATTACCCTGACGAGATGTAAGTATCAATTGTATAGTCGACATTTCACAAGATACAAATTAAAGCAACAAGTCGCCGCCTGTTGATTAAATAATTGGGCAGTTGTAGCTAACCTCTAACCGTCAGTTATGTGCGATCGCGACAACTTATCTGTACGTCTTCAATTGCTCTCATCGTGCTTGTTCTAATAAAACGATAACGGCGTTTCGTGACAATATAAACTCTATAAAAATAAACATATGGTTGGTTATAGAGTGTGTTATCACATGTAGGACAAAGCGATAGCCTGTTTAGGCCAATAAAATCGACTGTCTCCTCCGGACGTGCCGTCAGCTGAGACTCTTTCGCGTACGATTACTGTTAAACGTCATATTCCCGTTATACATATTAAAAATAACGCTACACATTTACTTACAACTTTTTTTTTTTGATTTAGTATCTCCGAATGTAAATTAAAACAATAGTTAGAGTTACATTAAAGGTTTTGCTCTTATTTAAGTAAAAATAATTTTAAGTTCACTATAATCATGATTACATGCTAAAATTTCATTAAAATGTATACATATTACATAGGTACATACATATAAATATATTATTATATTGGAAACTTTCGAATTTACAATAATATTGTTCAAATTTTTTTACTATTTAAACTAAATAGGTACATTATTATGTGACGCCTGAAGAAAGCATCATTGAGCAACGCAATATTTAACCACTATAAAATTAGCCATGATGAAAGTTCATTTATTTGCTATAGTAAAACACTATATTACTACAATTTGATACATACGCTACCTATCTATAATTTCACTAACTAATACAAGCGGCTCGTTGGTCTAGGGGTATGATTTTCGCTTAGGGTGCGAGAGGTCCCGGGTTCAAATCCCGGACGAGCCCAACCTTTTAGTTTATTTTTTTATACATTATTAAATTAAATTAAAAAATTAAAAAGGGATGTGAATGATTAACGGTATGATACTATGTTTAATATTTACAATATAATACAAAAATATTTTTACAACCTCTAACGTACAAAATTAGCCAATGATTTTAAATAAAACAGATGTTTTCGTAAAATATATATTATGTATGTATTTGAACTGCCTTCCGATATCTTCAGTCTCATTTGCATTGACAGATGATCAATATCATTTACAAATACTTGATAAGAAAACGCTTAAAATAACTATAAAATTCGAATTGATTTTATAGGAAATTTTGTATAACATGACTTTCGTTCTTGACGTTTCATATAATAACAATCGTTTATAAATTCCAGATAAAAGTAACCCAAAGGCTCATTCGATTGAAATAAGGGCCCCCGAGCGCGACGTTGGAACAAGTAACAGTACTCCGGTGCGTGTGCCGAGGTCGAGGCCTCTTCCTCTCACTTCTTCATTGTCAAATGAGAATCACTTCATATGCTAATTATATGGTAAGTATATTTATACCGCATTCACAAATTTTGTATATTTTCATATTTCATTAGCATAGATTCCTGGTTTTAAAAATACATGAACTTAAATCAGAAATCATTCGAAATAAAATTTTAGTTAGTAGTTAGTATTTAGTTAATAGTGGGATGTTGGGAATGTTTAATGAGCAAGAAAGCGAGAAGCGTGAGATTATTTTATTATCTCATAACTTGTATTATATATATGTAGAGTGTACACAGTACATATTACATGCAACTCACATACTTGTGTAGGTACTTAATACTGTATGACAACTACATCACATCTAGTTGATATTTCCGTTATAAATCAAGGTAAGCCAATCAATAATTAATTTATTGAAAACACTAATTTCTCCGGGATAAAAAGTAGCCTACGTGCTAAATTCAGACTAGGTATATTCTTTGTGCCAACATTCATCCAGATCCGTTCAGCCGTTCTGGCGTGATTGAGTAACAAACATCCAAACATCTAAACTTTCACATTTATAATATTAGTTAGATTAGTAAGATAAAATAAGTAGGTGAAGCTTTTTGGCAAGACTCATTGTCTATAACAGTGAGTCAATTATAAAAACAGGTTCATAAGCAACTTGAATGGAGTATCTAGGTCGTTGTAAGTCGTAAGAATTGGATCCTTAGAGAGTACGTAACTTTTGTGTTATTTATAGAGCACAGATTAAACTACGAGTAGGTACTTTGTAGAGAGATTTTATGAATCAATTTTTTTATCATTTTATAATTTTTATATTCGTCTATTAGTTTGAGAAATAAATTGAAAATAATAATTTTATTAGTACCTAAGTACCTGGTGTTTTATAACGTACGGGTCTTCTCTTACAAAAATCAATTCTTTTGCTGTCTGTTTGAATGAGTGTTAGTTGAGCACGATTTAATTCACGAATATCGCATAGTAATTGCTACGACCCATAAAAATTATCTTTGTTCGAAAATTTATTGACGCCTTGCCGCGTAGTTGCGCGAGACAAGGGTAAATGAGCAAATAGATTTTACATTTATTTAATTATGATTTTAAGTGCAAATACGACACGTCACAACTAACGTAGTTCACATAACATTTAACAATAGATTACATGGTTACAAAATGTACCCATATAAACCTTGATCGTTGCGCTTTGTTAGCCAGCCTCTACCGCTACAGTCACTGCGTGCTTTAATATACTTACTAGCTTACATGCGATCTCAGTGCCATCTTTACACTACTTATATGCTTCTAAGAAAAACTGTAGTATTTGACAAAACAGTACATTGGGCTCAGGTGATAGGGTTAGAAGAAATCTTTTATGTTTTCTATATCATAGCACAAAAAAAGAAAACATTTATAGCTTTATGTAAGAAAACTATGTACATATATCTACTATCTAGTATGAAGGCAAGTTAAACACGTAACAATATCGAAACCGCAAGTGTCTGTTAACAAATATGATAACGTAAACAGAACGGATCAATTATCAACAACACGCGCACGTATCGTCTGCGCCGGGAACCTTGGCCGTCGCGCTCTGCCAGCCATCCTCTGCCGCGCCGCGTTACCTGCCTTACGCGTATTACACAAGACCGCGTTTCTACACGGTTCATGCTACACAGACCGACGTAATTAACGCTATTATGTATAGTATATTTACATGAGCAATAGCAATTTAATGGTTTTTTTTTATAATAGAGGAAGAGCCCGTCATTTTATAAAGGCTGAAAGTTAGTCAGCGCATGCTCCCAACACAGATAAGAACGATGGACCATTATGAAGTTCAGGCTATGGTGGCTTTGGCAGGTACACGGTACTAAAGGTGTGTAAAATACCGATCTAAATTCGTCAAATAATAAAGTGTGATTTTTTGGTATTACCTTCAGAATATTATTAAAAATCACGTCATTCAATGCCAGACACTTAACATCGTGGCAAACCTTTGCCAGACACCCTTTTCATGAAATCATAAATCTACTTACGTTATAGTATAAAAGCTGATTTTTATACATAATACTTGGGTAATAATTAGATGATTTATAAGACTGCTAGCATAGCATTTATTACACACCATGAAAAATGTTCCAAACAAGTTTGGAGGCATTTCTAAGAAAATGTTGCAAATGGTCACCAAATTTGTAGCGCTAAGAAATGACTTTATTTTTGATGGCGTGTAATAAATGAAATGACGAAGGTCTGGCGTTCACAGGCTCTTATGGCATAAGTACAATAAAAATTATAACATCACCTTCAATTTTTTAAATGAGCTTTTTTAACCCCAATTCAATAGACCAGCCATCAAACGATATATAATAAAATCCTAACCGAGTTGAATCTGTACATTAAAAGTAAATCTTATTGAAGTAGTCATTATCGATACAGAGGCCGAACATATAGCCTTTAGAATTTTAGCCTGCCTGTCTCTCTGGGAACGCCTCAAGAGAAAACCACAGGACAGATTCTGATGAAATTTGGTATGATGATAGCTGATGATCAGAGTCAACATATAGGATACTTTTTACTGCAAGAAAATTTCTCATCTCTGAGAAATCTATACTAACGAAGGACGAACCCGAGCGGAGCGAGCGTGAGCAGCTAGTTTAATTTAAAACACAGACGAAATATCGCGAGCGTTACAATCATATCAAAGTGTGAAGGCATTTCCGATCGATTTCGGGCACGGAATCAGAACAAGGTGAGCCATTAAACACGGTACAGTTATTAGATAGAGACCAGTGCATTTACGAATTGAATAACAACACGCGTATAATTTATCTTATGGATCAATTCAGTATTAATTATAATTCTTTTTAGAACTCGTTTGTACACATGCGATTTCTTATTGTTAATAATTAGGCTAATAGTCAATAGACTGTCTGTCTGTCTGTGTGCTTGCTACAATCCGATTAAACAGGTTGAATTGATCACAAGGACGTATGTCCACTGAACGAATATGCACCTTCTTGAACCAAAGGATCCTTATAAGACATTATAATGTAACAAAATTTATGATACAAAAATTCGGTGGAAAAAATAATTTCCGCGTCGTCACAAGTGCTGAACTACGCGTCTCTATTTGATAAATAATAATATTGGTTTCGAGATGTAATAAACCAATATTTACTTTAAAGTAGCACCGTACCGTCAAGTTAACTATTACTTCTTATACTTTATCACTTAAAGGCTAATTGACTATATTTTTATCATATTCTTTATAATACCTGCGATACTCTATTCATATAACACGTAGATATCCACTCGTATTTCCATCTTAGAATGGTGAGGTAAGTGTGCTGTCGTCAAGAACGCTAAGGATCCTCGAAGGATTTCCGACGTCATTACGTTTCCTTTGCCATTGACGCAGACTTAAGAACCTCTTACCTGGAGGTCAAAACAGCCAGCGAGAACTTTTCTCATTTCTTATTAAATATCGTAAATATTATATTATACCCTATTTCATAAATCCCTAAGAGCTTGTCGTATTACAACAACCTATTAACCTACGTATCTACATACCTAGACAATTTTCTTATAACAATAAAGAGCCAATTATAGAAACAGATTTCATTAAATACATAAAAACAAAATAAAAAGGAAATACTATTCCCGTACCGGGAATCGAACCCGAGCCTCCTGGGTGAAAGCCAGGTATCCTAGCCACTAGACCATACGGGATGTATGAGTTTGTTTGAATTTATTCGTCAACATCAAATAATCTTATCTATATAATGTGTTTATTAAAGTTATTATTTACATTATTTATTGTTAAGTCCATATTAATAGTGAGTAATTTTTTAATACTCTTATCAAAGTAAATTATCAATCATTTCCGCCATTAACTGATTGCCAATTCAATTATTATTAAAGCTTACAAGCCGCCCTGGCCTACAACATACGTATCTATATTATGTATATACATACGTTGTGTAAACCTTAATTATTTAGTAGTACCTACATATAAATATATGTATTATACTTGTTACAGACGGATAAACATTAGTTGTTTAGGTATATACATTTATTATCTTCGAATTTTAAAGTTTATTTAATGGATCCTCATTAAATCTATTAAAAAATATTTAAGTATTAGATTATTATTACTACTGCACTAGCAACTTACAATCGTTGTTAATTTTGTTTTATATCATAAGAAAAATAAAACCCGCAATCCCACATGCTGCCTGTCAATTAGAATGTATCGCCCATCTGTCGCCGGGTCCGTGGGCTGTACGACACGATATTATATTCAAATATGTACAAAAATAGCAAGGATGTTGACATGCACCGCCACTATGGATGCGCGCGTGAGAGGGGCGCGGGCGGAAGTGTGCGGGGTTGGCGGGCCGCCCTTTGTGAGAGTGCAGCGGATCGATAGCCCGCCGCCGGTCCTGTCTGCCAGCCGCCAGCCGCCAGCAGACAGCCGCCAGGGCTGCAATACCTAACTAGCTATTTTACCGATCACGTGTGGGCGGGAGATCGTTATGAAACCGATGCGGTCGCAGCAAGTATCTAGCCGATACACTGACACTGGATTTTATTCACTTAATTAACAAAATAATCACTTTTTAATGGATAATTAATTATACATTAGAGTTGGTATTATTAGTTTGTAAGAGCTTTTGGCATAAATCTAGACGAGTATATTGAGTCATATCAATTAATCAATTAAACTTTTAATATTAATCGTCCCACGACCGCGGACACGCCGCGGCATGTCAGTTAACAATAGATTTCTTAGAATTTTAATTAATTTCTTGGAAATTTACCTGTGCTTACCTTATCAATAATAATAACAATGACTTAAAAAAATCTAGAGTAATTTCTTTAAGCAGCGTCATGGCCGTATAGTTATTACTTATTTCTTTACAACTGATAATAATTTTTATTGGCATATTTTCCTTGACCCTTGATATTGTTCTTGGAAAAAAATATAAATTACTTATCTGATATCTCATTATCATTCAGGCTTAGACACTTACAGAGAATCTAATGAAGTTTCAAGCACTTATTAATATAATCTGTACATAACATAATCTTTGGGCAGACATTGGTTGCAATGGGTTAGGCAATAAGCACTAGGTACGCAATAACATTAAGTGGTCAGTGTCCGGCGTCCGCGCCCGGACGCCCAGCGCCCACCCGGGACGCACTTCACTCGTGCTGAATGTTTGATGAATACGCCCGTTTGGGGCCGTGCCAGAGTCGGCCGTCGACTGTCGGGTGCTCGAATTGCAATGCCGATGCAATAACATACAAAACATACGATATTATATAAGTTGTTTTCTTAAATTTAATTCATTTCATTATTTTAAAAGCATCATTATTTTCTCTTTCAAAAATCCTTTCAACTATTTATCAAACTATCATAGGTACTTGTCGAAACTCCAATAACAAATTGTACTTCTAACTTTGAGGTGAACATACCCAGTTTAATATTTCAGTTTTAACTTTCAAATGAAAATTATAGCTTAATAATATCAGCTTTCTATTTATTACAATGTTGAAATTAATAGATTAATATAAATTTTTATTCTAAAAATTTCCATCAAAGGACGGAGTGCTGCTCACCATCACCAGTTCGCGCATTAACCTTTCGCCTTAAATAGACTTTATAGAAAATGCTCAATGGCACGTGAGGAAGCTAAAAAGGTTAGAAGTAAGCTTTAGGTATCGCATGCACACCTACTTATATCCCAACGCAATGGAATGGAAATTCTTTGAATACAATAATATTTTATAATAATTATTACTTTAATTTTGAAGAATCCTTTAACACGAAAAATGAAATCTAAAACTATAAGCTTATCACAAAAAAATCTCTATACTTGCACAAAACTTACATATTAAACGAAAAATCGAGAAAAACCTCAAGCCTAATTCGTTGTGCAAAGTATTTTGTAGGCACAAGTGCCGGGTGATAAAATCGGCTTTCTAATCGTAAATAGCAACGGCCAATCAAATGAACAAGTAGTAGTTAGTCGACCACCTGTCGCAGGTACTCGTGCCTACGTCCTACTGCCTATACTGGCCACGAGAAAAGCGCGGCGTCACTTTCTCATCAACGACCATGACAAAAGATACCAGAACAAATTGTGAATGTGTTTTCCTTTTTAGCTCGTAATGGCCTCGGTGAAAAGTATGTGAAAAGCTTAGGGACAGAGCAGTCAAAGTAAACATGTTCAAAACTATAATACGGTCTTTTATAATAATTTTCATTTCAACACACAATAGAGAGAATACACTTTTAAACAAAGTTAAAAAGTTTGCCTTTGATTTCAGAATAGCTTCGATATATTGAGGTCATGAGAATAAATAATCATATTAAAATAATTTTAGCAAAACTAAATTCTAAAATTGATTCATATCCACAATTAATATTCTATGCGCTCGCAAACAATGTAAAAAAAATGTTAGTGATAGTGGACAAAGAGTTAGCAAACCATTTATTAAATATACTTAAACAGCGCCCTCTATAAATGCGCAGTATAAACTCATTACTTAATGGCTGATTTTTCAATAATAAAATCAGCAATATTTCGAATACTAGATTTAAGCGATCATCTTCCTTAACATAAGTGTATCTATCTATAAAGCAAAAATATATTGTCTTTTTGGTATGATTTTTTCTTTCTTAATTTTCATTTTAAATAAACCTCAATAACAAATCCATACAATATAAAACCATCTATTGGTATTTATATGAATAATTTTTTCTTTGTTTGTCACTAGACCCGATCACTCTCTGGTTATGTATCACTATTAATCATCATTAATTTCCTAATCATTACGATACCTCTAATATTATAATAAGCTTTGCTACATATCTCAAAGTAATCATACTAAACATCACCTAATGACACAACAAATAGATCAGACGACCACCGAATGCGACCAGGTGTCGAGCCGGTGACTGGCGATAATAATTATTATAGGTGGTTTCACTTTCACATTGTTGACCGCCGACGAGTAGACCGCAGGTTCAAGGCCGTGCAGACTCGCCCAGATAACATTAGCATTATTAATGAACTCTTACTGTAAAGAGTCTCAAGACTATATAAGTTTTTATTCTAATTGTTCATCAAAATATTAAAATACTAGCGTTGCCCGCGGCTCCGCCCGCGTTCAAATAACCAACAACCAAATTCTTAAGTTTTACATATTAGTATACTTTTACAATGCGGTTTTTCTCAGAAATAAGATATTTTCCCGCGGTTAAAAGTATCCTATATGATGACCCGGATAGCCAGCTATGACCATACCAAATTTCATTAAAATCCCTCCAGTCGTTTTTCTGTGATGCGGTAACAGACAGACAGACAGACAAAAATTCTAAAAACTATAGATTCGGCCTCTGTATCGATAATAATGTCTATTTCAGTAAGATTTTCCCAAAAATATTTAATGTACAGATTCGACTTAGTTAGAATTTTATTATATGTATAGATTAAAATAGCAGCCGCCCACACAAGCGTATAGTGACGACATTAATTTACCACAACAACATATTAAATGCTATGTAATTAAACGTCAACTTGGTGGTTTATTTAATTTAGTTTTAAATAGCTCGCACTTTGCAAACGTAGTATATTATCATTTTGTGCTCTCTACACACAATGTAGGTGCTCCGGATATCAACATTGTGGTTACAGTAAAAGTAATATTAGAAAAGGTATTCTCGTACGGGTTAAAAGAAGGAAGACACGGCTCTAAAACACGCAACATCCGCTAGTTTCAAGAAAAACGGTAGTGATATGACAAAAAGTTCAAAGCCGTTGATCGCCTGAATTACAAACGACACACATGGCGAGAACGCTCAACGCGCGGCCTTGTACAGTGTACACCAACGCGATTAGAAATGATTGAAACCAACCGAGTTTTACCTTTAGTCACTGTCAAGTATAATTAAATAATTTAACTTCCTTTTTAGGGTTCCGTACCTCAAAAGGACAAAAAGAATTGCGTACTTATGTTTCATACTACAAAAACCTCGATGTGCGAGTCGGACCTGCACATGTCTGATTTCATTTTCTATACATGCATTTTTATTCAACATATGTGTTATCCTAAATTAAATGAGTTTAACCGGCACATAATCAAATTTTGTTTATAATAAAATACATATTTAGACAGAACAATAATTATTTTGAATTCTAACAAATTGGCAAACAAAGCATTCTACATAGTAAATGCAAGAGTACGAGTACATCTAACAATGATCAGAAACAAATATCACCTAAGCTCACATCATCCTTCGACATCATCGAACACCGCAAGCGACACTGTTATCGCGCTAACGGATTCGCCCATTAAAATCATGGCGGATGAATTTATATGGATGTGAACACTACACGAGCGGTAAACGCGACGGCATTGATGAGTTGGGGCCTAATATGTTGTTGTTTCTAGATTGTTCTCTACTTTTAAAATATACAGTTCGATATAATTTCTATAGCTTCTTTGCCTGACACAGTTAGATCGACTTTTATGAATTATGATTCCACGAGCCCGCCTATAATAATTGTTTATGCTGTTCGATGATATGTTCAGTTAACTTATAAAAGGGTCCATTTTATTGGATGTTAATGTAAACTATACTAATGAATGTTCATTTATAAACCTTAGGCCTTGGGGTAAATGCGTATATTAGTTAAATCCGAATATCGTCATCAGGAGAAACATTTATGAAAACATTAATATTAAAGTTACTTATTCGTAGGACGAGAGACACTTTATATAAATTCTTATTTAAATATGGTATAAAATGCACAGCTTTCATAGCATTTTAATTGTACACAGACAGTGCTAATTAAGTGTTAAGCGTGGAAAATATTTATTAGTAAGTTTTTGTTATTAATGTAATTTATATATTACTAAACTAAACAAAATATTAAATACATTAGGTATAACAAAATGATATTGAGATAATTTTTATAAGAAGAATTTTGTACAAATAATAGTATAAAATCAAGTTTGAAAAGGTTTTATGTCTGTTATTGTGCGCGTGTCAGAAATATGTAGATTGGTTTTTTTATGCTTACATAGATCCAATCAATGATACAGTCATACTTATCGAGGACTATGTTACGTTGTAACGAGTTTCGAAAGAAATTAATAACTTGGTTTCGATTATTTGGTCTATTACTATAGAGTTTCTGTCACATTTTAGTTTTAATTCAGTTGTTTGCATCATCACTTGCGTTTCTAGATTCCAGAGACTAAAGGACAAATATTTGTGACAAACATAATACATTCATTTCATTCACCACCTGCAAAGAAGAATGTTATTCACCATTTCCTATATTGATACAGAGCCTAAAAATGCCTACGGTTAAATCAACTATTATTATTAAAAAAAAAACAGTTTTCTTTAAAGGTTCTCGAAAGGTAACATTTTCAGCTAAATGTCATGTGCTTATATTTGCGCTTTGAGGTAATCTGAGAAACAACCCAAAACACTCCAAAACTCTTTAAATGATTACATAGATAATAAATTATAATTATACATTTCACATCAGGTTGTAGATAATTTAATTGCATAATTGAAAGCTTACAGCTTCTATAACAATTGAAAACAACAATGCATGTCTAATGATCTTTAATTCATAAACAGACAATACTGGTCAGTGAATGAGTCATCGCGTATTCTCGACTAGCATAGTTTGGCGATAGAGCCGGTTTAAATCAGGAAAGTCTACCATTTATATGTCTTAACATATTAGTATAATTTGTAGGTATGTTACAATCGATAGGTATAACAAGGATGTCCTAATCAGCAGCTGTTTGTGTACATATCGTCTTCGGGATCTTATACTTTCGCTTGAATTTGTACTTGTATTTGTATTTGTACTCAACCTGCGGTGTAGATAGAATGTAGCATTTATTATTGTAGATTAGGTTTATTTTTAATTTCGATTTGCAGTTGAACTCTTTTCTAATGCGTATTGTAATTTGTTTCAATATTAAAAAAACAACATAATTTCGGTTACTTTAACAGTAAGCAATTCCAATGAAGATAACTCGATTCTTGGAAGATCCACAGGCGTATAAGGAAAAGTCAAGAACGTACAACAAAGCGAAAATTGCCATACTTAATTTTAACCCCTACATATAAAGAAATAAGCTCTAAATTTGTTGTAAAGCCCATCAGTGAGTCAGCATCGGCTTTAGAGTGACCGTAGTGTTGTAACACTGTAACCCGGTGAACTAGATGCTCGGGCGAGTGGACGACCACTTTGATCTAACATCAAAATTAAATATTGTGCGCTCTACATATTGACGCGTGGGATAAACACTCTACCGGAAGTCGACGTCTTTTAGTGAACACAATGTGTCTTTTAAGATATGACTAAATGATTAGGAGTTTCAAGCGTAGATAGAGCTTGTTTCCTATGTTCCCTTTATATTGCATAGATTCTTCGCCATAGAATGTATGTATATAATGTACATATTCATATATGTTAGTGACGTTGATATTTTTTATTGTACCTACTCAAGTAATGATCTTGTAATTTTTTACTATTAACATTTATACTAAATATTTTTTTTAATTATTTTTTTTATTTATTTATTTGGATCCACTGGGGATAAGTACATTGAAACATTTTTAAATCAAGTACACAATTTAACTTAATCCTAAATGAATTACCTTTTAAAGTGGATGCATTCATTTAATTCACAATTTTAAATTTTGATATATTAAAATATAAATAAAATTACAATAACATCACTACATAAAAATAATCGGAATTTGAAAAAAAAACACACATACATAAAACCTATTAAATAATATGGAAGCATTAAACTTCGAAGAATAATTAATTGAATAATTAAAAAAAAAACAATTACTAAAAAAAATTATTGAGACATTATTAATTTAGTATAAATTACATTGCAAATGCCCTAAAATAATTAAATTGTATAAAAAATTGTGAAGTTCAGTCTAAAGCTAAGCTACACAGCCTTATTTGTTTACAATACAAGAGAACACTTCATTTCGATACTTTAAGAGAACTATTTACCTAAACTATCTAGAGCCCACATTCAACACGAATTATCAAAAACTCACAATCCTATCTTATAGTCCGTATAGTCCTTTCTCTTTCTTAAAGTCCTTTCTTCTTTTAATCAACCTCGCATATAATACACTAACCTTATTTGGGTGGACTCTTTAAGTCCACCCAACCCCATAGTTTTGTTCAGCTTTTCTTTTTTGTTGAAAAATCTTTTGATTCTAAAATTGTTCACGCAGGGATCCATCTCAAATAAAATAACACACAAAACAAAAAAGGCACGGACGTTGTGGGTGTTAGACTTACTCAAATATTAAGAAAACCCTCTGGTATAATCTGCATACTAATGGCAACAAAAAAGTTTGTTCAAGTGACGTAGCCTACGACATCCGTGTTGTATTGCTTCGTATCGAGTGTCTCAAACAGGGCCAAATACCTTTAAACGGATTCCTTAGTAACTCGAATATCAAATGAAGCTGAAAGTTTAATTGAAACAAACTTAAAAGGCTGTTACTTAGTTTTAAAATATAAAGTAATGAATGAACATGGCGCATTGTAATGAACTAGAAACTTGGCGAGTTCACATCGTTTCAAGTTTAATGCAGTGAGAACGCAAGATAAGAGAATGTTTTGAAGTATAATTAAAAACGCAATGAGATTGCATAATCCTGTCCCAGTGGGGCTGAATGGTAGCCAGCGGCTCTCCAACTCCACTGGTCCATATAATAACGAGCCCCTTTTAATGGAAGACAAGAATGGTAGATAAAATACTTATTCAACCGAGTAAATGAATACAAGTCTTTTTATATTCGAAAGTAAAATAACCACAGTGTTTTTGTTTGACTGAAAATTCATTTATATATAGTACTTTTTTATTGATGTGATTATTTGGATACTTTGCTATTATTAGATTAGGTCTTCTTCACACGTTAATTCGTATTTTTATAGTGCGCACAGCCAAGAAGTGGAATGCCCTGCCTGCGAATGTTTTTCCTGACTTTTAACCTGAAACTCTTTAAGGTAGGTGTTAACATTCTTCTTCTGGGCAAACTCGCTATATCGTAGACCTTACTTATGCCTTCGAGCTAAGATGAAGGTCAAAAGTAAGCCCATTTGTAATTAAAAAATATATATTCAGGATGTCAAAAATAAAATTGCTGATCCTATTAGCATAACTAGGTAGCCTGCAATTACAAGTTAGGTCTCAAACATGAGAACAACACTGTTTAGGTAAAACGTATGCGTGTTTTATTTGTGGACAATGTTGTAGCTGGTAGGTACGCTCATGGGAGTGGGGTGACCCATATAAACGACACGCATGATTGGAAGCTTGTTGCACAGCTTGTCGCTCCACCTCCAGCTGTACACAACCATATTTCGTATTAACATATAAATACAAAGTATCAATACGGACGCATGCAGGTTGCAATTTGAAAATCATGAAATTAGATATACATACATATATGAAGAAACTATGTGTAAAATATTATTGTATGATTAATTTTATAGTTGGATGATGTCATATCGGTACGAAACACAATCTAGAAGCTTAAAATTATATATGCCTTTTTAAATTATTTAAATCAACTTTATATTAAAGTTATGTATGTACGTCAAGTTAGGTACCTACTACCTAGGGTCGCACTCGAGCGAGGCGGGTATAATCAGTCAGTCATACATCAGTCTATAGTTATATAGATAAAAAAACTAGTTATCATTTTTTACAATGTAAACTACCTATTTGGTAAAGTTTTTTATAATTATACTAGCGACTCACCCTCGCTCCGCTCGGGTTCGTCCCTAACGTGGGCCACCCTTATCACTTAGGGGTATGGAAAATAGATAGTAGCCGATTCTCAGACCTACTGAATACGCATATAAAATTTGGTAAAAATCGGTAAAGCCGTTTCGGAGGAGTACGGTAACTAACATTGTGACATGGAAATTTTATATGTTAGATTATCAATGCAGCAGCGTCGAAGGCTGAGCCAAGAGATAGGCGCACAAAAAACCCAAACTCACACTAATCACATAACAATTTAATCAGTTAAACTTTTATGAGCAAGTTACAATGACAATTACGAAATAAATAACGATGTGAATATAATCTAGAGAATTTTCGGTATATGTATATGGTATCATCTGACATTTTTATGATAATGATATCAACTTATGGTAAAGTACTGAAGAATATTCGCTAACGTAAAAATTCTTTCTGAGGAAAATGACATTACCTACTCATTGACTGTTAATGTTGACTTTGTTTAGTTATCAAAAACCTTGTATTGATTATAATAGTGAGGAAAAAATAAAAGTGTGTCTGCAAAACCAATTATACAGTTGGTTTGGGTAAACACGGTGATAGCGACACGGGTATTTCCGTTTCATTCATGATAAAACATCAACACAAATAGAAATGTAGATCATTATCAATCCATCTCTTTTATATTCAATTGCCGTATAGAAACAAGATATACTTTTAGAATTTAAAATGATTCAAATAATTTTGAAGTTATTTCACTTCCAAAGGTAGAATTTAGTTTTTTACTATACATATACAAATATAAGCTATTTCTTAGGAAAAGAATTATGAAAATTCTTTCAGAAAATAAATATAACCTACACACACCGACAAATCCATAGATCCTATAATTGAGTATCTTCTCCGATTTTTAATCTGTGAAAATTAAAACAAATCTTTGTCACCCTAGACCTAGAGTATGACATTGAAGATTTTTGGACTTATTTCATACTGACAATATGTTATAGTTAAGTTAGAAAATTAATTAAAAACGAAAATTGATCTCGTCCAGTGTTCACTGCCATTTTTAACCGACTTCCAAAAACGAGGAGGTTCTCAATTCGTCGGAATCTTTTTTTTATATATGTTCACCGATTACTCGAAGAGGCCTGAACCGATTTGGAAAATTTTTGCTTTGTTTGAAAGGGTATATTTCCCAGGTGGTTCCATATAAATTTTATCGAAATCGGTCGAGCGGTTTTAAAAAAATCAACAATATTTTTTTTTAAACAAATTGTTTAATCGAATATATCATTAAAAACTTTCTTCCTACAAATTGCCTGCTTATTACGTCTACACTAAAAATATAAAAATATTTTTTTTTTGAAAAAAAAAACTGACTTCCAGGCACTAAAATGTAAAAAATAACTAAACGGAGGTTTTCATTTCGAATAGATACCTAAACATATATTTTCGAAGTCGGTGCCAGCCTACAATATTTTAAGATATGAATACCTAATAGGTAAATATGTACATAGGTATTTACGTATCAAAATATATATTAGATTTCCTATGCGTCGGCTGGCACCGTCTTCTAAAATATCTGATGAAAACTCCCGTTTAGTTATTTTTTACATTTTAGTGCCTAGAAGTCGGTTTTTTTTTTTAATTTTATATTTTTTAATTTTGTTACAAAATCATGTGCCACTCACTACAACTAATCGGAAACATCAAAACTAAATGTGGTATGCATTATGATATTCAACGTTTCATGATAAGACATTTGACCTTATTAAACCACGAAAGCTATCAATCGGTATCTACTAAATATGTACTATACATATAACATGTAAAAACGGCGCGTGCACTGCAAAATAACAGATCGACGCGACGTCATAGCCGCAGCCCGCGGGCATTAACTCCCCTTCTAATTCAATTCACACTGCTTATAGTGTATAGATAACATCGACTGTTGTAGTTAAAATTCAAACCTTTTATGTACATTTTGACTTAAATAAGTTTGTCTATGAAAAAATAGGAAAATCTTTCGTTTTATATCCCTTACTCGAGAAATAATTGGTTCTCCATACAAACTTTCATCTTCCTTTTCACCCACTCAAGGGACGGTTTCCGGGATAAAAACTATCCTATGACCCTGGGAACGGTCTCAAATTATCTTCACATCAAATTATATCTCAATCGGTTCAGCGGGTTTTTAGGTTATCCATTACAAACTTACTTCTTAATAATATTAGTGTAGATAGAGATTGCCTGGAATAGCTAATTGTGTGACACCTTTAAAACATGAAGAATTTTATATCATTTACATTCTTGCTAATAATTATTTATTTTTAAAACAAACGGGTAGTCTGAGCTTTTACTTGATAAGCTCAATAATTAAGTATATTTGCGGAATCCACTCTATACGTTTAATGTTTTAACAAGTACGATCAAGAGATAAGATATCTTATTGTAGATAAGTATTTTGTTATTGTAACACTTGTTCATTATTCCTCTAATAATGAAATCATAATATCGCGAAATATCACGCCTAGGAATGATTTATTCTACAAGAGCTGGTGGCTGGAGTTTGCACTCTTGTACATGTCAGTTGGCATAGCAGCCGTTGAACTCTACCCCTGCCTTATATGGAAGCGTATGGAACGGAAATCATTTGCTGTTTTCAATTATATTTAAGTCTCTTTTAAAAATTAAAAAATAGTTTTCTAGTGGTTCTTATTAGTATAAAAGAAAATTCCGTTGTAATAAAATATGGAAAGTTTGAAAATTTCATAGAGACTGCAGTGTGTTGGTGCACAGTTTATTTTCGCAGACGATCCATTCCCAATAGTCGCAAATGCAATTGATTCGACCTCCGCCGCGCTCCCCTCGCCCACGTCGCCACGCAAATAAACGGCCCTGGCGATACCTACAGACAATTGAGCCTATTGCTCTCACTACGTTTATTTACTCCGGTTTCGCAACATGAAGCAGATTAAACTAACTTTAGCAGATACTGCAATAATTCTGAGTAAATGTTTACGAATACTATAAATGCTTAAGTATTTTCGTTAAGTAATTTACCTTCAAATAGCAATGAACCAACTGAGAGACTAAATTTTTCTCAGCTTAGTGTTAGAGTGTAAGGAACTTTTTATTTCGGCAATGTCGGGGTTTCCTCCCTGTTGTTGTTTGTCTTTGATAAATAATACCTATATAATAAACATCCATCCAGTTAGAGTTCCAAATACTGGGCGCGTGCCTTCAATTTAAATAGGATCGACCCTATCCTATCATATCTACCCATTGACCGAAATTGCGGGTTTGTTTCCCATGTCTTTTGAAAATGTAATGTTAAATTCATTCAGACAAGTAATATTGCTAACGATGTTTTCTTCCATCAATTTGAAAATGAGATTCGATGAGAGCCGTACATGAAAATGTCAGAGTGCCCCTAATGAGCTATTACAAAAAGTAAAATTAATAATAGGTAAGTCACATAATAATAAATGTTTAGGTAAGGGGAAAAAGGCATGAAATGATCCATTGTAGGTATGAAAGGAAAAACTCCCATAAGGCATAAATACATAATTATGTCTTTCGTTAGCTGTTCTAGTTTATTTAGAAAATGAGCTGATAAAGAAGTCCATGCGAATTTCTCACACATGTAGAACACATTTAGATCAGTTTAAAATCGAGTCAAGTGCATTCAAATCGTCGTAGAAGTCTCGCGGCGACGCACTGCAGATCCGACCTAATTCACTGGCGACATTTGCACGACTAGAAAGGGCAAGTCTTGAACCGAACCTACGATCGACGCAGTGCAGGTACGACCCAGATCGTCGGCCCGACCCGACCCGGTGTTTTCTATTTTTGGCAAGTTTCTGCAATACTACTTTAATGCGGATATTTCATATGAATAATTCTGTGCACGTGGAGCAACTGGAGCTTCCAAACATAATTCAAATATACAGAACTAAAAACAAATTCACAGAAGATAAATGGCATTCATTTGAAATAAGTAGACTTATATTAGGAAAATTTTGTATGACGAATGAACACGCGTAATACTTATATATTCAGCCCTTTTTAACGTCCCATTGCTGGGCACGGGCCTCTCTTCAGTACGAGGAGGATCAGGCCATAGTCCACCACGCTGGCCAAGTGCGGGTTGGCGGGTTTCACATGTCTTTTTAAAAACTTGCTAGATTCTCTCAGACATGCAGGTCACGATGTTTTCCTTCAACGTTAAGACAAGTGGTAATCATGTTCGAAATGATTGGCACATGAAAATATCAGAGGTGTGAGACCCGGGATTTGAACTCGCTTCACTCGGATACTTATAAATACCTATATGTAATAGGTAGTACGTACCTACTATTTTTCTCGTAGCGATAACTGTTGTGAAGCCTTACAACCGGCCTGTCGTACGATTAGTTCAGTAATCAGTGACACGCGCTCATGTTACATTAAGGTGTTTTTAGAGAGAATTATGCGCCCTCGTGACACGTGTTACCAATAACTTTCTTTACTAGCGCAAGTCAACCGGATTTTTCCACGATATCACCTGATAAATAAACATGACCGCTTCAACTGCATAGCGATCATGTCTATCTATCAAGCACACATTTGTAGATTAAATTTAAAACTAACTTTAGTTATGGTAACGTAGTACTATGACTCCTACTGGCTATTGCGCCTTAGTAAAACATAGCGAATCATCATCATTTACATCATCGGCTTAAATATTGCGGAAAAAGAAAAATAAACTATTTTCCTATACTTATAGCAAGCGAAATATATGTAATGTAGTACAAAATGAATATACGAAATGTATAAAATGGGTATGAAACCTGAATGATAGGACTATCCTTCACTTGACTGATTACCGAATGTAAAGTTTTTATTTACATTTTTATCAAACATGCGACAGTAACAAATACGTCGCAGACAAGTATGAATAATTTTCTATATAATATAATATGTACTAAAAAAATCAATTGCAGTTCGTTAATCTCGCTAAAACTCAAAAACAGCTGGACCTGAATTTTTCCTTGAATAATTCTTTTTTTATTATGTTGGGGGTGTGTCAGGGTTGGTTTAAGTATGAAAAAAAATAAAATGGAAAATTGAAAAGTTCAGAACTTTTTATTTTATGCCTATGTATACAATATATAATACATATAATATAGTCTATGTACTACATACCAACCGTTAAAATTTACCTAGGCATGAACACGAGCGAAACAATGGGAAGTGGCAAGTTCAAATATAAATTAAAAGTAGAACGGCAAGGGAAAAGTATAGTACTTAGTTAAGTTGGTTGCGAAAAATGGGGCATAGCTCATGGCTGCCAGGCTTTGAAATTTAGAAATTGGAGCAGAGCACGATCCGTGACAAAGTAGCATCAGCAAGGCGACTTGGTGAGCTAGTAAAAGAAACGAACACTGTATAATTTTCAGGACCTATTGAAGAAATTTTACCAGGCGACCCACCTACGATATATGTTTATATTATGTTAACTACAGAATATTATTTATCCGACAAGCAGATCAGGATGACAGCAGGTGACTTTTCTTTGATCGCAGACTACTTTGGGTCCAAGATGTACATTAAATGCTATGTAAAAGGAAAGAAAATCAAAAATGAAGATTCAATAATTTTGAAACGGCATCGCAACGTCTAGACGGATTTAAATGGGATAATATAACAACCTCTATTCAAATCGCAGTTAATCATATCCTCATGCTCCCTCTTTTATCTCTCGTTTAATGGCCGTAAATCAATGCGAGCGATGTCGCAGGCATTAGCTAGCTAGTAATACATTTTATAATATATTTGTAAAAGGTATTCGTAATAAAAATAAGCAATCTTTGCGTGTATTTTTGTGTTCAAGCAAAGCTAAGTCACTAGTAATAACATCAATTTACGTATTTGTGACGTCGCAATGGAAAACGTTTTTCACGTCGCGCCTACTGAAAATGTACCAGGCGAACATGAGCTAACAGCAGTCATTGTTATCGGGCGAGTGCGGGCGGCGGCCGCGCCGCGGGGAGGTCCTGACGTCGAGGCCATCTGTTCAACCGCGGCTAAACGCTGATAGCTTATCGGAGCTCATGCTGCAAGTCTACCATGCTTTCCTGGTAGAAATTTTGATATTTTCGTTTGAACAAAATTTTGTACGAAGTAAATAATAAATAGAGTTTCTACTTATAAATAAAGAACTAATAGAGATTAGTCATTATTATGCCAATTTTTTTAGACAACATTATCAATAGAAAATATTCGTTTAGTAACGTCGATAAACCCATTAAACGTATCGCTCGCGGTCACACACGCACTCTATTCCATTGAAACCGACAATAAGTAATTAACAGCCGCGGCCGCGTATTGTGTCTTTCCTAGAATAGAACAACATGGCTGGCTCCCTTTCAATTATTATTATTTATTTGGTATCTTATTACCATTTCTCGTCCTAAATATTATAGGGATAAAAGTGGTCTAAAAAAAGTGTTTTACAATTTTATTGTAAAATCTAGCGACTCACCCTCGCTCCGCCTGGGGTTGTCCCTAGTTACGTTTTAGTGTTTAGTATAGTTTTCTCAGATATTTTCCCGCAGTAAAAAGTATCCTACATGTTGACCCGGATACCCAGCTATCATCATGCCATATTTCATCAAAACCTGTCCAGTGGTTTTTTCACCGCTTCTATATCGATAATAATGACTATTTCAATAATATTTTCCAAAAAATATTTAATGTACAGATGCAGTTAGAATTTTATTATATGTAGGTATAGATAATTGTGAATTGATGACAAACAAATCTTAATTGTAGAAATTAATGAACGTTTTCTGTCCTAGGATATAGAATATAGATAGAAATTATCTTTTAACAAATCGATTTTACAACAATTATTAATATACCTATATTATAACTTAATTCAATACAACTTTCAAAGGTTAGTCAAAAATCACCTTTGTTACAACATATTTTTTCAATATTTGATAAGACACGAGCGAAGCACAAAGGGCACACATACATCTGAGATAGTCGGCGGCCGCGGGCAACGACCTTAGGCTTTATGGCACATGCTCGTCAGTGTACATTCGAGCAAACGACGAAAAACTAACATTCTATGCAAGCGAGCTATTTTCCGAGTCATCCTACAGCAACCGTGTCGTGGTGATCGACGGACGATGACACAGTGTCGGGTGTCGTGACCTATCGCGTTACTTACTGCCTTCGAACTTTATCCGCATTACTTGTTCGATAGGGTTTATCGAATATCCATTTTAGTACTCTTTAAATGAAACAAATGGGATATTTTAATAATATTTTATATATAATATACACACGTGTAAAAATAGGGTATCCGGCGCGACAGTATATGCAATTCAAGAAAAGTGTAAAGAACAGTTAGCGCTCGTTTAGCACCTTCCTGTCCCGCGTCAAAGAGAGGCTGCGCCAGTTGCCAGCTGTCCAAACAAACCGTTAGCCCGTAATTGACGAGTGCGCTTTGCTTACTACACGGTGTTGATACTTGACTGTACCTGTGATGCTACATTGTACTTGTTAGATACAATTCTAATACTGTGTAATTGTGATTAAACTGTACAGATTATACAGTAAAAAAGTCTTAAATTTATACTATGCTTAACAAAAGTTAAGTGTAAAAATACATTTACTAATGTCATAAATGGAATATGAAAAATATACGGGTAATTAATCATTTATAGCTTACCCTAATTGTAATGGGTCTATGATTATAGTTAATATTTTTTGAAACTTAGATTTATAAATTATTATCGAAAGTAAAGAGAAATTCATACTTTATCTATACATATAATAAAATTGTAACTAAGCCGAATCTGTACATTCAATATTTTTTGGAAAATCTGATAGAAATAGACATTGTTTCCGATTTTCGATACAGAGGCCGAACCAATAGTTTTTAGAATTTTTGTCTGTCTGTCTGTTACCGCATCACAGAAAAACCACTGGAGGGATTTTGATGAAATTTGGTATGGTGATAGCTGGTTATTCAGGTCAACATATAAGATATTTTTTACCGCGGGAAAATATCTCATTACTGAGAAAAAAATACAAAAACTGCAATTTAAGGGTATACTAATATGTAAGACTTAAGAATTTGGTTTTTGGTCATCTGAACGCGGGCGAAGCCGCGGGCAATGCTAGTAAAAAATAAATCCAAGGCCTATTCCAAAGTAAATATATCGAATAAATTGGCTTTCTTTTTATAGAGAGAGCATTCACTAGCAGTTCGGCTGCAACATAAACACTGCGGTGTCTAAACAGATGGAGCAAAGCGTGTTCGGCGGCGCGTGAACAGCTCCCACAGCTCCTGCCCGCTACCAAACAAAATAAACGACTTGCTACACAATCGCCGCAGTGACGTGCACCAACAATTTTTTGTTAGTAACCTCATATGCATTGCATAAAAGATATAAATCAGAACCAGTTATACTAAGAATACTGAGCACAATTGACCCCCTTTCTTTGTTTTTCCTTTTGGAAAGGAACACATACATATTTAACAAGTGAAAACAATCTATGTTATGATTTTTGATAGTTTGATATGAAGCCTGTATTGTAATTTGTACGCACTAAGTACGAGTAATATGAATATATGGGCAGATTTCATAAGCAATGCAGATGCAAAGAGCTCAGCGCGACCCTGACATCGTTTAAAACGAAATCTTTCTGTTTGCTTTCATGGCATATTATTATTTTGCAGTGGAATAGCAGTGGCACAACGAAACGTGACTTTTGACAATATTATGAACAATTTATTGTTTATCATTTAAAGCTTTTACGGTGATTATTTTATACGGTTTATAATACCTAGTGTACTTCTTACGAGGAACCATTATCATTTTTTTTCACGCATGCCCACGTTCATTCAAATATATGGCTCTATTTTATTAATAACTGTATTAATAATTGTTCAAAAGTGTATATCGAAAATCTGAAATTATATTTGATTAATGAGAAAAACCTTCCACTCTCATAACTTAAGCTTTACAACCTACATCAAAGCGTAAGTAAAGTAGGACACAACTGAAATTCCCGTAAGCCTGAAGCTATAAAAACTCATAACCAGTTTAATTCCTCCAACTAATCAAGCCTTTCGCGTAATTAAAAATGGCTTTAATGGTTTTCCGCCGCAGCGTCCTGGATACCTAGTGACCTATTTGAAGGAAAACGAGCTTTTGGGTTAACTGCCTGTTTTGTACTTTTGCCAGCTACGCTACGGCCTCAAACTAGTCGAAACTTAAACTTAGCAGTACTGCTCAAACAACTCATGTTTAGCCATTAACCTTGACATTCTCTGAGTAACGGACTCATGTTACTAAATAATTAAGGATTTACTGATTACATTTTATATTAAAAAAAATGTTTAAACGTGAGAATTTACATATCAACCAAAGCCATTCGCCAGGAGAAGTAGAATAAAAACATGTATTCTTCCACGAGTAATCCTGAACCGTTACCTGCCTCAATGACTGAATTGCTTGCACCGCGTACTGTTATGGTTAGTGGTTGCTAACTTTGCTGAAACCATATTTGAGAACTCAGTGTCGGAATTACTAGCTGCCTTTATGTTATCATCGGAACTAAAAGTATCTTAGATGATTTACAACTTTCATAGTTGTAGACAAAAAAATATTAAATAATATTATAAGTATTAAATATAAAGAATCAGCGTTAAAATAATGAAACAGTATATTTTAACCGCTTCAAACCCGGAAGACATTCGACCTTGTGCGAATAAATCGCCTTAAGGAAGTGCTTCTTATGCCTAAGTATTTAATATTTATTAGGCTTCACGCATTCATGAGTATTATGCAAACTACGCCAGTATGTAGAAATATGTAATTCGATTTGGGAACAGATTATCTTACCAGAAATCTGATTAGTCAGCTGCCTGGTGACTGGTTTTACTCAGATTAATTTGAATAAATTTAAAAATTGTCATAGCACAAATTTCACTATATGTAGGTATTCTATGTAACATTCAAGATTATTAGATTGGTTGTTCCATAAGACTGTTAATATTTAATAATATCTATATAATTATACATAAAAAAATCCATTGCTGTTCGTTAAACATGATAAAACTAAAAAATGGCTAGACCAATTTCAATAATTCTTTTTTTGTTTTGACTTAGGGGTGTGTCAGGGGTGGTTTAAGTATACAAAATAGGGGAAACCCATAAGAACAGCTGGAAAATCGAAAAATTCAGAATTCTTTATGTTGTAAAAGAAACACTACTTCGGATTACTTTCAATAGTGGCGACCTACCATCTACGTCCTACGACAATGCTTTAAGTTTAAGTTGGAAAAAAAAAAAAAAAAAAAAAATATATATATATATATATATAATATAGTCTATCTATTCCACACTAGCCATTAAGACGTACCTAGGGACGAACCCGAGCAAAGTGAGGGCGAGTGACTAGTTAATAATATAAGACAAAATGGAAAGTCGGATTTGAGGTCTACGTATTGAGTGGACTTCAGTTAGTGAAAATCAGCTTCACCTAGTTCGAAGTTTGTAGCAATCAAACAACACATTGCGTTACCCGGCTTGAATGCCTTACATTTGTTAATTGTTGGTATGCAAATATTATAAAATTTGACTTTCATTAAATGCATAATGTTACAAAACGCAAACAAAATATGGAAATGAAGAGGAGGGGTGTTGTGTGATACTGCAGAAAGTATAAAGTTAACACAAAACACCATCTAGTTCCATGGTAAGCTACGAGGCCTGTGTTATTATGGATACCAGACAGTTGATATACTACACATTATATATATATATATATATTATATATATATATATATATATATATATATATATATATATATAATAATTTTAAATACACACATATAAATATAAACACCCATGGGTGGAGTACAAACATTCGTCCTCATCACTGAAATGCCTCCATACATTTGTGTGATGAGTCTCCAGCGGGATTCGAACCCGCGTCCGCTGGCACAGCAAGTAGGGTCACTACAAACCGAGCCAAACGTGCCCTCGTATCCTTTTAACTACCTGACATTTATACGTATCTCGACACACGAGAGCAGCCTCGAGAAAGTGCATTACCAATGACGGCGACAGAACTTGAGTCACGCGCTGACGCAAGCGAGCCTTTGTTACCTAAATACCCCGTCAATCTATTAAAGTTAACATACTTATAACGTTTTATGTATTCAATACATTTGTTCTATTGTAGGTGTGCAAAGCTTAATAAAATAAACCAAAGTAATAAAAATACAATTGAAATGATGGATAGATAAAGATAGGAATTTTCAATTTAATATAAACCATTAAGCTTTAAGCTTTTGAAAAGCTACAATTACACAATTACAGTATTTATGTAAATACGAGTACAAACGAGTGAGCCGCTCGTAAGGCTTCGGTCTAGATTCTGTTACAATATCATCATAAATTAAACAATTTAGTATATTATTTTCAATACTTTAATGAAGGTTATTTCCTTCTTTAGTGAAAGAGTACATAGTTAATTATAAAACAAGATATTTTTATTGTCTGCTCGAGCTTTCTCATACTTCTATAGTACCAATCATTTCAACCCCACGGGCCTTGACACTACTAATTTTTAATTTGCACTTAAAGCGGTTAACACCTTGGGAAAACAATGCTCAGAGGTTATGGCATCGTTATATAATAGTGCTCAATGTTCGTGATGCAGTCAGCGCGCGGTTCGCGGCGCGCAGTGCGCTGTGCGATCCACGCCAGTGATTCGGAAGCTCCCATTCACCGTACAGTGTACACACTAAATAATATTAATAATTCTACTTCTTAATAAACATTCATTATTATGAAAATATTAAGTAAAACAATAATTAATTAGAGTAGCTGTTGCCTGTTGCCCAGTCTAACTAAATAACAATATATTATGTACTAGCAGCTCATCCTCGCTCAGGTTCGTCGCTAGGTACGTTAAATAGATATAAATAGTTATTTGTCAGCGTTAGCCATATAAATTTACTTGATGGTTGGATGTCATGTAGAATGCAGAAGACAAGAAGGAGATTGGTATTTTCGTATTTATAAGTAAATTGTTCGCGAACCATAGTACCGCCATTAGGATATACAGATAAAAAAAAATCGATAGTGTAGCTTTATGGCCGACGACGGTATACATTATATGTAACATAACATAGCATACTATACGCAAAAAAAAAAGAAAAATACAACAATGAATCAAGAACGACCTCCTTTTTTGAATGTGGTCGAACTTATGAAATGTAATTGGCTGCAGTCTCACGCACGCACTGGCAATAGAGCCGCAGCAGTAACGGAAGGAGTGACTCAGTAGTGTAATGATTGCGAACTTATTTTCGCCGTAACAAAGCCGCGTCGACGCACAATTGCCGTTTGTTTTGTTTGAATTAAACAGCTTCTTATTGCTAATAAGGACGAGCAACGAGCGCTGGGGGCCATTGTTTCCGCTCGGAACAACGCAAAGTGCTCAGCTTTTTGAATTTTCGCTTTTGACAAAAACATAAAGCATTCATTTGTTCTCACATGAAAGTATGAAACGTTGAATATTATAACGAAAACGCTCCCTCGCGTTACTGCGCCTAGAGCGCTGTTGTTCAGACTGCTAAGCTTATTGAAAAATTAAGATACGTCTGGTTTAACCGACAACTGGTGGGACTTTAATATTCACGATAAAACTATATATGTACGTATATTTTTATTAATATACAACTAATAAAGATATTATAATAGTAATTGAGCCAATCGATCGACAATAAGGACGTTGCGACCTGAGAGTTATATAAAAATTGTAATGCAGTAGTATTACAAATAGACTGAACGGTAGTTTCCGTCTGCAGCCGCCGACCTGCCAGCGTAGCATTCAACGAGACAGGAATAATGCGCGCGTCTCCGCGGGAGCGGGCAAGCGCGGGCGAGTGCAGCCAACGTACGCCCGTTCAAGCAGATACACCAGCTTTTCACTCAACGCTACGATTTTGCCCTTTTTGCCCTTATACCTTTTTCTTGTTTTACTCTTATAAATGGGGGAATCCGTAATGATGAAAATGTATATCTTTTTGCCAATTCAATTCTCATGTTAATGGCTTCAAAGCTGAAAGCATGCCAGTTGAACACAGATTACTTCGCCAATATCATGTACAATAGAGATTAGATTCATATATTTTTTTAATATATTATTACTATAATGAAAGCGTGCCGATAGTCATATTCTTCATAAAGTTATGGATGCGAAAGTTTTTGTTGGTGTATTCTTTCTTCATGCAACAACAGAGCAAAGGTTATGATGGAAAGTATTTTTTGCATAGAAATAACTTTCGAGAGAGAAAGAGCCAAATAGTACTTAAATATCCATAAAACAATAATTTCCCTGGAATATTACTGTACATTAAAACGGTACTAAACATTCCTGTGGGGTGAGAGTCTAAGCGAACAGTGGGCACTCCGCACTGGGCGCTTCTATAAAAGTGTATTATGTTGACAATTTGTAACACGTGTATAATTGTCTCGTGTCAACATGTCTAACGGTAACGGTAGGAGTATCTCCAAATTCATTACGAGATGTTTAGTACCGACAAGTGCAAGGTCGACGGCCGCGCCCGCGCACCGCCGCGCGCGCCGCACTGCCGATGCACTGCACTGCGAGGACTGCGCGCGCACTTACACACAATATGCTGGTCATAAACTTAGCCTTAAGTCATACATAAGTACGTAATAGCAAGTGTTGTAAAATGATAGATGACTTTAAAATCACTAGAAAACAATCTAATTGGTAAATATTTTTCTATTGAAACATAACCGATGCTAACTACATAGGTCTGCTCATTTAAGAAAAACCGAATGAGTAAATAAACAAATTCAATATTATATTTGTGAATATGTCTCTATAATCTCATAGTAAATGTGATTATGTGTATTAAAAAAACATTTATTTCATACAAGCAATGTAGTAAAAGTATAAAAGCTAATTTTCATATTAATGAGTCATTTCCTACTAAGAAATAAACAAAGTGCAATATAAGTATATAAGTGGTTTGTTATCATAATGTGAAGATCACTTAGTGGTATAAATGGAGTGATGTATGCTTGTTTCCGTAAATTCACCTACCTTGATTAAAGGCAATCATCACCTACTTATGTAGTTTAATATAATGCTATATAGTATATACATGTATAAAAATCTAAAAGAAAGGCATGACTTAAACAAGAGCTAAGAAGTTAGAATGGTCTTACTAGTACATATGTATATATATGTACATATGCATAATTAGGGTCTAACCCTCTCTTTGTTTGTCTTAGGTGCGCTTTAACACCTCGAGGTAAATTTCTAAGAAATTAATTAAATTTCTAAGAAATCTATTGTTTACTGTAACGCTGGCGACTGGCGTGTCCGCGGTCGTGGAGGGACTAATGGTTAGTATAACCATTATATTATATGATATATACACTATATTATATTATATGACATATTATAGCTTATATAGCCTTCCTCAATCAACGGGCTATCTAATGCAAAAATAGTTTTTCAAACTCTCCATGCCTCCAACCACACAAAAATTCAAACCAATCTGTTATTCCGTTTCCACGTGAAAGAAGGACAAACAAAAAAACACACTTTCACATTTATAATATTAGTATGGATGTTATGAAGCGATCAATTGATAGATAGCCTATCAGCTGATTCATGTATAAAGTAATGGAAATTACCGATATTATTTCTTGCAAGGAATTTCTATATAATAAGTAATACTAGCAGAATCCACGGCTTTGTTTCTTTCAAAGTGCAAAAAACCAACTCTTCTTTCCCTACCTTTTACAATACTGTATAGAAATCTGCCCAATTTGTTGACATTTATGATTACTGCTCGCTCCCTTGGGTAGTAGCATGATGATATAATATAGCCTTCCTCAATAAACGGGCTATTTAATTTAAAAAGAATTTTTCAAATCGGATTATTACTGAGACAAACTCTGCCTCTTTACAATATTAGGTATAGAATATTTTAATATGTATACATGTATATTTAGTGACAGGTTTTCCATATGTACAAATATTGTTCCCTGAAGTAAGTGTACAATATGTCTATTAAAATTTAATTTAATATCTAGTCATTTCTTTAAAGCAGTTAGATTCATAATATTGAAAATGCCACAAGACCAATTTATTCTCTAAGAGGAAAACTTTTAATATTTCCAATAAATTATAGTAAACAGTATAAGTTTAGTTTGCAAGTCTTAATAAACAATGGATTTCTTATCAGTCATCATTAATTGAAATGCATTTCAAAGAGTTGAAAAAAATTGTATTTGACAATATAACAAAGTCTGACATTGAAAATAAACTTCTATTTACTAAAATCAAGAGACAATTACTCTCTGTATTCACAGTTAAGGAAATTAAGATTCAAACTCATGTAATTTAAATAATGTACACAAGAACTATGAGATATTTATGCCCCAAGAGACTACAACAAACTGTTAAACATAAATGATTAATCAATAACTCATACACTCAGTGTACAAAAATAACGATGCAGAAATACCATCTTAGTAATGTGAGGTGAATATAGTTGAAGCAATGGCTATTGATCAAACTGCAGACCATTGTTATGACTTTGTATGAAAAACCATTGTGTGGTAATTTTTAATGCCGGACACCTCTTTCTAAATTTGAACATTACACAGACCCACACACATCACATCATCGACTTCTTAAAATTGTATCATATATATATTCAAATAGTGTAATTATTTGTAGTGATTATTAAAGGCCCTAATATTAAAACCAATGAACCTTTACAGTGTTTCACATATTCTGCAAACTATTGCTTGTTTACTAGTTCACCTTGCAACTCACTTTCTAGTCATAATTTTGCTTTGGCCTATTATTCAAATGGTAACTTTAAAAGAATTTTGAGTAGGGAATATATGCATATTGATCCATGGTCTTTATCGAATATTTTTATAAATCTCAAAAAAAAATGTTATTGAATTTTCTTATAAATACTAAACTTACCCTCCGGATACGCCTGTTTGTTCGCAATGAAGTCGATGATTACAGGAGTGGCATTGTACAGGTGGCCCATGGCCCGCATGTCGAACTCGAACTTGGACACATATGTCGCGTTTATCACGGGCTGGGAGTAGTTCACCTCGGGCATGAACAGCACGCTCGTGTTCCGCAAATTGTCCGTGAGGTCGGGCAGCCAGTCCTGGCCGGCCACGAGGCCTCCGCCCAGCGCGCACAACACTAGCACCTTCCACATCATATCGTCGCTTCGATCACAGCAGCAACCACATTACGATTCTGCCTTCCACACTACACGCTTTTGTGGGAACACAAGATTTGACCTATTGGTAGGGTATGCTATCTGTTTGCAAAACAAACACACAAAGATACCCACTCACAGAACATAAATAAACACGATTGACATCAAAAACATACGGGAAAAGAACGGACGTGTTCTTATTTACGTTGCAAAGATTATTATACACTGCACTTTATAAATTTTTATTTACATTTTCTGTTATAAATTACATGTTTTACAAAAAAAATGTCTGTAGTTTAGCGAAATTCTGCCGCCGAGCGAACGACACGGTCGATGTGCAGCGGTGAATGATTGGCGAATGGCGATTGCAATTTGATTTTGCGGTGAATAATTTGAGAGCGGAAGAACGAGATCGCAAGAGGGTACGATAACTCATCATCGTTGTCAGTCTATCACAGTAACCCTCACTAGCGCTACCTCCAATTCATTCGGTCTTTCCGGTATTACCAGTCTTAAAGTAGAAATTTACTTGAAAAATAAGACAATAGGTGGTGAGACGATTCCCTATTGTTTTTTTTAAGTCAAATAGTATCGGATAAATCATTTTTAATATGTGAATATTATACAGTTCAGTTTAATCCCTAGCTTTGCATAAACTAAATACTGTTTATACAATTATTTGTAAGGAATTAAATTATCTATGATAAAAAATAAGCTACTCAGTTATAGTTTGTTATGGTTTCCGAAAATTTCTATGGAAGACTTATCATAGCCATTGTAATATTTCTATATGTAATATTTCGAACACCTGTTTGACAAAAAGTACTTAACAGTTTTTAAAAAAAGGTCGACATTTTTTTTATTAAAGGCTGACATTTTTTTTAATTATTTACAAGCAGTTATTCCATGGGGTGGAATTATTTTGTGATTTTATACGAGTTAGATAAGAGTTATGAAATTATATTTACAATGATTAGTGAAACTATTGCGCGTATATGTTACACACAAAAAAATCATAAATCGACTTCAGCACAAAGCTTCAGCTTGAAATCAGTCAAAAATTAATATAGACTTCTTATTCTACAAAGTTAAAACAGTAATATGCTTCTTTTTTGACGTATGGTAAATGTCAAGCCAATCTAGTTAGCACATATGAAGAAAAATAGAAAACAATTAATTATATATGATAACTGAGAATTGATGAGTAACAAGCTAATTATATAAGATTTATTTATACGATGAAATAATATGTAAGTGTACGAGTTAGTTTTAGATATTATTATATTTAAAGTTGATAATGCTAATTGTGATCACCAATTATTATTTATTATATTTTTATATTCATATAATTTCAATCAAAATACGACCTCAATAAAATAATGTCAATAACTGAATAAATGAATTTTAAATTTTGTTTTCCCTGAATTTAATGTAAGCTCTTTTACTGGCAGCACTGAACTATCATTCTCATCTACTTTACTGCCATCTAGTTTAACTAAATGGCATTACTTAGTACTGTCTTATTTCAAAGATATCGCTACTGGTGCATAGTTTAATATTGTAAGGGATCATTTTTAACCGACTTCCAAAAAGGAGGAGGTTCTCAATTCGTCGGAACCTTTTTTTTATGGATATTCAGCGATTACTCGAAGACGCCTGAACCGATTTGGAATTTTTTTTGTTTCAAAGGGTATACTTCCCAGGTGGTCTCATATAAATTTTATCGAAATCGGTCGAGGTTTTTTAAAAAATTAATCAAAAATTAATGTTATTAAAAAACTTGACAACCACAGGTGTTTGGGTTCGTATCCCGGTCGGGTACAAAGTTTTTACTTTTGTTTCTTTTGTATATATTCAGATTTTTAGTTTGTTTTTTTTTTTAATGTTTTTTTGGCCAAAAACTCCGAGCGAAGCTCGGTCGCCCAGGTACTAAGTATTGGGTGTTGGGAAATAACAATACTGTTAAATGTAACAATTTTTTACTATCGTAAAATTATTTGAGAATTAAATCAACTACATAACAAGAATTTGTCGCTACAACACGGATTTTACGTAATATTTATTCAATATTACAAACAAATAAAATATATAAATATTAATAAATTTATAACCTTAAATTAATCGAGAAAGGTACATCCATGGTTCATAATACTATTAGGTACCCCATCGTTTACTATATCTTACATAGTTTTATATACATATAAGTACAATTAAATGATTATTTATTTGCCTTATGGTTATACAGGATTCAATATATAATAGTATTTACACGACTTAAACTAATGGAATCAATAATGACTTCAGATACAGCGGTAGAAACTAGCCTCTAAACATCTGCATGTTTTACCAATATTCTTCACTTCGACGACTACTTAGATCATAGATGGCTGTTTATGTTTTATGAGACACGGTTACGTCGGTCACGGCGTCGGTGACTGTCACTGAAATTTGTTTTGTATTACATTCTGTTATATTGTACACATTTTAATGTCTACATTTTTACTAATTAAAATAGGTTAGTATTATTCTGCACGTAAGCACCGTCTATCGTCTGAAAAAGTCCTTAATTAAGGCCGTCCGACTACTTCATATGAGAAGGGTGTGGGTGTGAAAATGGAGCAATAAACAGTTTATTTTGTGTCAGACGAAAGTAACGTAGTTCGTTTCTATATTTTTAACTTCATTTATAGTCTACTAAGTTGCTCCTGTTCATCTCTTTATTTCTACTTTAGCCTATAAGTCTCATTATTTTTGAAATAGGTTTCGTTATAATTTATCCAGCCATTGTCGTATCGTGTGATTAAACTCAAAATAAATAATATATTAAAAAAAGGGCTTCATAAGACTTAATATTTAAAATAAATCTTGAAAAATATGGGTCATATAATTTGACCTGCTTATTATTTTTATAACGTAAATAAAGTGCATAGATTATCGTAACAACTACGACCCGTATTCCTGTGAGTCCCGACCCTGCGGTGGCGTCACACGTCGTCGGGCGCGGCGGCGAGCAGCGCGGCCGCGGCGTCCTCCCCCTTGGAGCGCCGCGGGGCGACTGCGGCCGCCGCCGCCAGCGCGTCGGCCGCGCGGCGCGCCGCCAGCGCGTGCGGCGCCAGGCCGGCCACCGCGCGCAGCCGCGCCGCCGCCGCCTCGCCCGCGCGGTAGAACACCACCTGCCGCCCCGAGCTCTCCACCTCCTTGATCACACGCGCCAGCACCTGTAATAATATTAACAAAAAGTAACATTGAATTTAGAGTTCCAGATATAATTAAATACCCGTCCTGTAGGGTAAACGATGAATAGGTTTCCGCGGGAGTACCTGCATGGCGGTGTAGTCGATGTACGCGAGCGCGGCGCAGTCCACGAGCACGGCGGGCGCGGCGGGCGCGGCGGCGGCGGCGCGCTGCACGGCGGCCGCGACGCGCTCCGCGTTGACGTACGCCAGCACGCGGCCCACGCGCACCACGGCCGCGCCCGCCGCGCCCGGCGCCGCGTGCAGCGTGGGCGCGCGCAGCAGCGCCGCCAGCAGCGCGGCCAGCGACGCCAGCGCGCCGCCCAGCACGGCCGCCTCCACGCCCACGGCCACGCCCGCCGCCCACGTGGCGCCCGCCAGCAGCGCCTCGCGCCGCGACTCGCGCCACAGCCGCGCGATCGTGCCGAAGTCGATCTGCGGGGTGAAAACAATACTAATATTGCGGCCAGTCGTGACTTGTAGGTATATTGGATATATGTAGGGGGTATGCTTAAATGCATTTCGCAACAAAAAAAAGGCTAGTCGTAACTTTTTTGAGTGAGAGATTTGTTTCATATGAAGTGATCCCATTTAATAGTGGACATGCTGAGGTACGATCAGCAAGCAATTTCGCAGAACGTCGCCATATTAGGAAAAAGTAGAAATCAAAACAGTCTTTGAGGTAAACAGATAATAGGTATATTTATATTCTATGAAAAGAAATAAGCCCCACCATAAATATGACAGCACAGACGAGCACGGAGGACAGACACGCCTTCGGAATGAAGTAGAAGTACTGCGTGAGGTAATTCAGCGCCAACAGTGTGATGATGCCTGAAATCGTTCAATAGAGCTTACATTTTAATTTGCATGATTTATAAAAGAAAAAAACTGAAGTCAGTAATCTATCTAATATATAAAATTTTCGTCTCACAGTGCTTGAAGCAAAACTCCGCCGAAACGGCTTGACCGATTCTTATGAAATTATGTGTGTATATTTAGTAGGTCTGAGAATAGAACGTAAATTATCTTCATATCCTTAAGTGATAAGGATGTGAATTCATATAATATTAACAAATTTTATGGTGTATAAAATATAAATCGAAATTATGATATTCGTGCTGGGATTGCAATCTCTAGATAAATATGATTATCAAACTAAAGCGATGTGTAGGTCTGTGGGACGTGTGGGGTGTGTGGGGTGTGTGGGACGTGTGAGACGTGTGGGTGTGCGGGGTGTGCGGGGCGTGCGGGGGCGTGTGGGACGTGCGGGGCGTGGGGGGCGTGCGGGGCGTGCGGGGCGTGTGGGTGTGCGGGGCGTGCGGGGCGTGCGGTGCGTGTGGGTGTGCGGGGCGTGCGGGGCGTGCGGTGCGTGTGGGTGTGCGGGGCGTGCGGGTGCGTGTGGGTGTGCGGGGCGTGCGGGGCGTGCGGTGCGTGTGGGTGTGCGGGGCGTGCGGTGCGTGTGGGTGTGCGGGGCGTGCGGGGCGTGGGAGGCGTGTGGGGCGTGCGGGGCGTGGGCGCGCACCGGAGTAGAGGCCGGCGGCGGGCGAGCGCACGCCGGACGCGTGCGAGACGGCGGAGCGCGTGAAGGCGCCGCAGGTGGGCATGGCGCGCACGAGCGCGGCCGCCGCGTTGCACACGCCCAGCGTCACCATCTCCTGCGTGGCGTCCACGCGCCCGCCGCGGCCTGCGCACAGCGACACACGCTCATATATATTACACTCCATAAGGACAATTCTGTTTAAATATTTTTAAATTAGATGGCGAGAATAATGAGCACGAACTATGTATTTTTGACAAAACGAGGAGATCAGATTGTGTTGAGTCGATGCTTGTTAAAGTACTTTCTTTAGTTTAAATGAAACGTTTAATGTGAGGGTTCTTGCTCCTTGATAATAGATGGCGATGGTAGTCAATTAAATCGCGCTACCGTTTGGTTATTATAAATATCATTATATGGAAGATTATTTTAATTAATTATATCTATTGGACTTTTTTGAACTTTTTAAATTTATATATTATTAGATTAGACTACTATAGCTATAGTTTTTAGCATAGACAAAAATGTATCAAGTACGTCGTGTGCTCACTATCCGTGCCAATCGCTATAAAGATAATAAATTATTCACAAAGTCATAAGAACACAAAATAATATATGGATTGTTCAAAAATAATAAAGGAAATTGGAAGGAGGACTGGTGTCTCACTGAAGGCCTTGGCGATGGCGATGTTGGCGAGCACCATGACGAGCGGCAGCAGCGCCAGGCCCGGCCCGAGGCGCGCCACCATGTCCGTGAAGCCCAGCGTCTGGTTGTTCATCACCACGCTGAAGGGCGGCAGCCCGAACTTGGGCAGGCCAGGCTCCACCTTGCCTGCACACCGTGGGTAATGAGTTTGTTTATTAAAATAACCATGGACTTACAGTTCGATTCTACGATCACCATATATTATTTTAAAAATACATGTCGAAAAAAAGGATGGCTAAAAAAGCATATTAGTTATAAATCGAAGTACACATTTACCTATTCGCAATATTTAATAAAGAGTTTGAATACCTCAATAAAAAATATAATGAAAGTAATTTCCTCCTGACCGAATACTGCCCCAGCAGCCAATGTTACTGACACTAGCCATCTGCGCAGGAGATATTACAGTGCGGGCACATGCTCTCCGACACACAAATGACGAAGGTGTTACACGCATACTCTCTAACTTCGAGGTGTTACTGAGGATTTATTTTCAGTTTATATTCACTCACTTTATATACCAAATGATTATATTCACTTGGTCCGACTGGAGACTCGAACCCAAAACCGATGGATTTGTAATCATAATATTAGTGTATGAAGCAAAATAATAACCAATGAAGCAGTGAAAATCTATCCATAAATTATATATGTTACCAGAAAGTTTGAACAATGGCTGTGCGGGGTCGTGCACGCAGTAGGCGACGGCCGACGCGCCGAACACCACCAGCGCGTTGCGCGCGATCGAGATCAGCCACAGCGTCTTCTTCAACCTGTAGCGCTTCGGGTTCACTTTCACATCCTTTAATTTCTGTAAGAACATTAAATAGTAGATACATTTAAAATGTTATCAATATGTTAATGATAACAATCACAACAAATTGAATTACTCGCGTCTTGCCCTCGATTCGCTGCATCTTTAGGTAGCTACCTATAGTTTAAGTGTTGCACTGTTTCATAGTCTGTCTGTGTATTTAATTTCATCCAAATGGTTTCAGTCGTTTTAGCGTAAAGGAGGAAGAAACACACACACACACATACAAACTTTCGCATTTATAATAAGCACATACAAACATTTTTACGGAAACAATAGCAATGAGTCATCTAAAATATTGTATATTGTTGGTTTCAAGTTTCAACGTGATGAGGGCATGAATGAATCGAATGAAGAGCTGACCCTCAAGAGCAAGAGCAGGGTGCAGCAGACGGCGGCGAGCGCGCAGTCGGCGGGCCGCACCAGGCGCCAGCGCTGCGCGATCAGCCACAGGTTCTCCGCCGGCGACTCCGCCACGAAGCTCAGCCCCAGCAGCCCCTTCAGCTGCGCGATCACGATGATCATCGCCGTCGCCGACGTGAACCCGCTCGTCACCGACGGCGAGATCAGGTCCACCAGGAAACCTAGCCGGTACGATTGCAAATAAAAGTTATGCTTCGATGTAACTTTAAAAAAAATATTAATTAAATCACGCTAATTTTAAATGTATGTAAGGATTAAATTTAATAATTATAATATGTTCGGAATATTTACGACTTTAGATAATAATTAATGACCCCACCTGACTTGTTAGCGAACGTCAATCACGACGTAACGCTATCCAAGCATAACTTCCCTGTAAACCATCTTAAACCTATTGCTAATACTATTAGACAGGTTTCGTCAATATTGAATGCACGGCACCTACATATGAAGTTGTCAAAAAAAACCAGTCATTTCATAATTTTATTATAGTTTCAAAGTTAATAGCATGGAAGTTGGCCGACGATATCGGCACAAGGACGCTGTCATCTTCAATTTAGACAATCTGAATAAGGTAAATATTTAGAGAGCTTTTGTTAAAAATCTTGAGCAATTATGTGTTGAAATAAAATGATACGTTATCTGTTTGTTTATATTATAAATCTTATGAATGGCAGGGCGGGCGTGTTTGCGTTGGGAAACCAGTCTCAGATTTGTTATGTACATGTTATTTCATGGAGAAAAGTAAACGAACGACACACATGTCACATACTGACCGAGTCTAAGCAGTCCCATGAGCAGCACGATGCAGCCGGAGAGGAAGGTGAGCAGCACGACGAAGTCTATGGGCAGGTCGCGGCACGTGTGCAGCGTCAGCAGCGCCATCAGGCTCGTGGGCCCGATCGATACCTCCTTCACCGTGCCCAGCACCACGTACAGCATGGTGCCTGGCGATCACGAGTTGGGATATAATTTGTTCTCTTAATGTACAACTCTACTTAGTAATAGATATTAATAAGAAAATTATTGATCCTCGAGTAGAATTCTTTTTAAAAATCACGGAGATTTTTTTGAATAATAAAGTGATAAGGTTTCTGCAACAAAGTACATAGTATAAATGTGTGTGTGCCTTTATTATTACTCGCCCGGTATCCTTTGCGAGTGTTGATTTAATAAAAGGAAAGTAAGCCTTGGTTGATATTACGTATTATTTTTAACTTAACTAAAAATGATATAAATAAATATTTATATTGTTCACACATATAATACCTATCTATACTCATAAGTTATCATAAAATTGTACAGAAGTCATGTCTTTAAATATATTTTTTTTTATTATCCATTACTGAAATACGAATAGGTATATATCTCTGCGCGCAAGTCCTGGATTATTTTGACTTTTTATAATCTTCTGAACTATGTAATTAAATAACACACCGTAAAGAGCAAATTTATCTCGATTAAGTACTTATGATGATGAATTAATTAATTTACACAGAATTAATATTCTGTTGTTTAAATAATCAGCTATACATTACTTAGTCAAAAATTTAAAATATATTAATTAAGAAATATATCTTCTAAAATAAAAAAAGTTAGATAAAATTGGTATTGCAGAATTTTTCTGTAACTTTTAAAGGTCGAATTATTTTTTTTTTAAGGTTTTATTTAGCTTGCCCTGTTTGTTGGATCGAATTTAGTAATCGAAATTTTACCCCTTTCCTGTTGACAGATTGATTTGATATTTGGTACGCACTTATAGTTCTGATGACAATAAAGTTCAATATGAAAAAAAATCCAAATCCCATATGGCCGGCAACAAAATGGCCCAACGAAATATTTTTTCATATCCCCCAGCCCACAATATGTAAGGCGGGTTTAAAGAGTTTAGATTTTTATGTGTTTTATGTTTAAAATAAAAAAACCCTAAAAACTTGAATAAACTAAGTTAAACGGTTTTTACTCGTATTGAAAAGAAATATAATAATGATGTAGACAAAGTACTAAAAACAAAAAAAATAATTAGATAGGTTAGGACCTATCTAATTATTTTTAGTTGTTAGGACTTAATCACACTTGATACCTAACCTAAGGTCATCACACCACTCCCCTCATCAATCTAGGGCATTGATCAGACTCAGAAAAAAAATCGTGGGGCGGGTGAAATTTCTATCAACCGCTCATATTATTAATATATTTTTTATCATATCATACCTACAAATAATTTACATATTTACTTAGGTGTTTTGTTGTTGTGAGACTTCTGTTTCTAAAGGGGCTTGCTCTTAATTTTTTGGAGATTTATGAAGAGTACATATTTATTTTATTTATACTTTTTAAGTAGGATTTGTATTTTTATCCCGAAAATTGATAGCGTTTTGCCCGTGAAAGTGGAAGATCATTTTATAAACATTGTTATCTATATACCTACTATTGCGTCAAGTTTGATCAAAAGTTACAAGATTAATTACACACTCACACTATTACTAATGACAATACATTATTTAGTATAAACATTATCCTGAAAATCGAAAGAGATTTCTTCTGGGAAAATGGTAAATATTTTTTCAAAACTTTTAAAAAAATAGCATTATTACATTTAATCATTTCACATTCGAAAAACAGTTTATAATATCTGTTATTTTACAAAATCCGCGGCATATTCCTATACTAGTAGCATTAAGACTAAAGACGCACCTTCGGTTGCGTCCGTAGGGTGAATGGTTTAGGAACACATAAACGATAACATGCAAAGAAAAAATCATTTTTATTCATAGACTAGGCTACTCGTCGCCCTTGTTTGGTCTATATAAACAGACAGAAGCTAATAAAACATATACTTTTTCAGGTCTAAGAAGCTGCACTTCGTCGTTCTACAGTTAATGTTCACTCAGCCGATGTGCTAGAAAATGCTTTCGCACCACTCTCCGATGAAGACTACGAGCTGACCATAAAGTGTATCAGGTCCTTACTGGGTCTAGACTTCGAAGCCGAAGCAATGAGATCCGATGCCAGTATTCGCTGCTTTCACTAAATAGCATCAGATCACCGTCTAAGCCACTCGCGACGGATACACAGGTAACTTAGGTGGCTGGTAGTGAATGTAAACGATTTACAACATATTATAATTATTGTTAGACTTGTACAGATGGACTATTTCGCCTTTTAAAGATCTGTATTTTGATACTCCACTCGATTCATTCGAATGATTTTTTTTAAGACACAAATTGGCGCCTAGGATCCGCCATTTTAATTTTAAATTATATCTTTATACTCTACGACACTTGCGATATCAAGACGAATCGAATAACGTCTGAATTATCAAAATCGGTTAAGTCGTTTAGTAATTACGAGGGAACATAGGATTGGACATACATACATACAGGTCAAACACATAACCCTCCTTTGGACTTCGCTGCAGTCGCGTAATAATATTCAAATTACTATTACCATCCCAGAAATATCATAAGTTATTTCTATAAGATGAATTAATATAGTTAGTAAGATCATTCAAATGAATATTTTAGAAGACTTTATCGGTTTAAAATCATCTAAGAGTGTTATTAAATTATATTAAATTATTTTTTACACTGCCTTGAGAGTCTTACTTAAAATTACAAATGCAAAAAGACAGGTCTATAATGAAAATACTTAGCCATTGAATGCCTTTACATGTCTATAATGTACGATTTTAAATTGATCATATTCGCCTTATCTTATTCGACTGTCAGTTTGGTAAGAATCTCGGCGACGGAGGTCGTGGGTTGGAATCCAATTCAGCACAAATGTTTATAATTTATATTATACAAGTATACTATAATAAATACCTAGTTATTGAAGTTATTTCTACAACGACTTCAAAAAGGATGAGCTACTTCCTTAATTCATCTGTATGTTTATGTGACTTCTTTTTAGAAATAAATAATGAAAATTATTATTATATGTACGTGTGGTGTGCGTGTGTATAAATCTATTTTTATATTTTTACAATTGTTTTTCAATGAGTAGGTCTCACACCGTATGGCTGGTCTTATATAAATTAAAAAAAAACCACTCTTAAGGTTGTAATAATTGTTTTTCTCTGATTTTAAGTCTGTGTATATTTTTTGTTAAAAATAATGTTCTTTATTAACTTATATAATTACATATTATTAAAGAGACGTAACATACGCGACGCGACGCGACGGTAAGTTTGTGCGGCGTTCTATTTAGTGGTTACGTCCGCCAACGTTATATATTATATCGCCTTCGACAATCGGCACAAAGTTATTTTTTAATAAATAGATTTAATTTAATTTTTCATTCACCTTTTCGATGTACTTTGCTTATATTATTTTTATTCCCTATATATAATTATATTAAGTAAATGTATCTAAACTGTGAATTATAATAGTAGATAATTGCATATTTTTACTATAAAATAACTAGTCAGTTAGCTAGTTAGTTGCCAGCCGGACTCTCACTTCGCTCAGGTGTGTTCTTAGGTCTTTGTGTGATTTTACCCAAATCCGTCCAGCACTTTTAGCGTGAACACACACATACACAATCTTTAAGGAAATACTTGTAATTTCCAGGACAAAAGTATTCTATCACTTTGTCAATAGATACCGACCGAACATTCTATCAGTTGAAAGTATTATGTCGATAAAGTCGTTTTGGACATTGGCAGCAAACAACTACAATAGACGGACATACGCGTACCTCCGTGCAAATATATATCATATTACCTACAGTCCAAATGTCTGGTGAAATTACTTTAAACAATTAAAAGTGAAAACGTAAAACTTCAAAACGATATCGAATTAAACGGATTTTCGAACGGCGATTACGTCGGTATTATATTGAAATTAATTAATTTATACAGTAATACCAATCGTTATTTGTGTCAATGTAATGTCGTTTATAAAACAATACTCACCGACGAAGGCGGAGTAGAGGCCGTACTGCACGGGCAGGTTGGCGAGCGAGGCGTAGGCGATGCTCTGCGGCACCAGCGTGAGGCCCAGCGTGACGCCCGCCACGGCGTCGGCGGCGGCGGCGGCGCGCGAGTAGCGCGGCGCCCAGCGCAGCAGCGGCAGCCGCGCGCGCAGCCGCCGCCGCCACGCGCCGCGCCGCGCCGCCAGCGGCCGCAGCCGCTCCGGCTCCTCGGCTCCGGCGGACATGCCCGCGCGAGTGTCGGTCGGTGCGAGGCGCATGCGTACGCGCGCCGAGCGGAGTGTCGCAGGACTACCGCGATGGCACTCTCTCCGCCGCTCTCGGTACTAACGCTGCTTAAACACTCGCTGATAAAACGCGACCTTTAGTCCTTGAGCTTCATGTTTGCCCACTGATAAGCACCGCATTCAGATGCTGGATCGCTCGGTGTCGTCACTCTGCACCGGCGGGCACTGTGTGCGAGACGGCGCAGTGTACGATATTATTTTACTTCATTATGTGTTTGTATAATCCGATGACTCTCAATATCGTTAGCTTAGACCGCTACCGCCGAACACCTATTATGTTGTAGATATTGTGCCATCTTCATTAAACATAATGAGTTCCAATAAGTATATCTATAAATTAGGACTGTTGCAAAATTTTATATTTATAACATATTTAAATTTTATTTGACATTTCACAAGCACGTTCAAATTTGCTCCATAGTCAATTGGTTAAAATTGAATCTTTATAATTTCGTCATGCCCACGACTAAGTATATAGGTATAGGTGGGTATGGAACAGTCTGCGATTCTGTTTCTCCTCTCAACATGCCTTTTAATTAATTACAAGCAACTTTTAAAATCCCTCAAGATTTTTATATTTATAGCGACTTACTCTCATTTCTGTCAAACGTGTCCCTTGGTACTTAAAATTAGCCTATATACATATGTACGTATAACTCCAGGTTAAAGTCTATCCGTGTACAATATTTTATCCAAATCGGTCCAGCCGTTTCAGCAAGAACGTATAACAAACATACACACTTACACACATACAAACTTTCACATATTTTATAATAGTACACGATTAAAATAATATTACGTATCTAAATACCTTATTATTTAGGTCATTATGTATCAACACTATTTAGGGCCTATTTAATTGGTTTGTTAAATATAAATCACGAAAATATCAGGTGATCCAGATCTCACGGCGCGCGTCGATTAAGTCACTCGGCTGATTTAATTGTTACAATAATATGAAAAATCGTAAACATTCACTTTCAAAGAAAAAAAAACAGGTTAAATATAAAAGGGCGACCTACGTCCTGCGGTAACAGAAAATATAAGTACATGGTTTTTACTTTTTATTTTCACGTTAATTTGTAGTTGTTCATGAGTACATCGCGCAGGTTGCAGCCACAACGGGAATCAGTTATTTTGGTCGAATGAATGTGAACGAGTAGGTCCCTAACAGGTTCAGGGTTACGGCAAATAGCGATGTTTCCAGTAAACCTTCATAAATTTTGAAATGTTGTCTTTCTTCTAAGAAGTTTTAAGCTCAAATTTTTTAATCGTATTTGTAATAAAGCTTATCTAGTGCAGATTTTTCTGTAAGCCTTTTTAAGACCCAAACTTTTCTGGTAAATTGTTTTGATGTATCTCTTTATGTTTAGCCAGCGTTAGCCATGTAAATTTCTAAGGACGACTCGAAAGAACCCGTTATTTACCTATCTTTATTCCCGAGGGAAAAAAGATTTTCCTGCTGTAAATGGCATCCTTAATATTAATCCGAGTAATAAGCACACAAAAGGTTGAAATCGGTTCAGTACTTTTGCGTGAAACCCCATACACAAACAGACATACTGAACAAATTTTTGTGTACACTATACGTTATAGTCATTGTTTGAAAAAAGTATTTCATGTACAGATTTCGCTAAGTTCCTGTTTTATTATATGTACATTTCAGCCTCTGAACCCCCAAAAATTTAACTTTAGATCCGCGCCTGCGTAAGCGATCCTGCGACGTTTGGGTTTTTGTGGGTAGTAATGGTTTTTATAGCCTGTATGTATATGTCTGTGTGTGGAGGGTAAATGTATTACACAATGTTAAAATAAGGTAATTCTACGTCCCCATCGCTCCTGGTGTATGTAAAATAATACTGGTGTAGCAGTGGTACCAGTGAGTCACCATATAACCTATTACTTGCAGGTATTTCTGGTATGCGATATGCATTTCCCAAAGATAAAAATAAACAAAAAGACTATAATGTTATAATAACCGCCGAGGAAGTAAATAAAAACAACAATCTTGCAATAGAACACCATAGATTTATTACAACCAATAACCAAAATAGCCTACAAACAGTAGTACGCTGCGTACAGCTATATCACACGTAAATGCGCCATGTGTGGTCCATCGTAACAAATATATATTATAAAATTTCCAGTATATCAGAAGCTCAGGTACTTACAATTAGACTTTCATGTGATACATGTACATTGTACGTCGGACAAGTGTCCTCGAAGTGGGAGACATTGTCGAACAGTGCCGAATCTGACGAGAGTTATTACAATAGTCAACAAAACTTACAAGAATCTATACAATAAAAGATAACTAGGTTCCTCGACCGCCGCCCGCCGCCGCCTAGCTGGCCACGCTCGCCACCTTCTGCATGATGATGTCGATCTGCTCGTCCACGCGCGGGCTCGTGCCGCTGGACAGATACACAAATACATTCAACTTTCTTAGATTTACGCGAATATTTGGCATTTTAAATAAAACTATCTTTTCAGATTTTTTTTGTGGATTTATTTAGATTTTTGGTTCCCGACCACCGACACCGAAACGGTGGAGAACCAAAAATCAAAATAAATCGGCAAAAAATCCGAAAAGATAGTTTTACTTAAAATACAAAAATACAAAAATTTGTACATTAAAGTTATAAATTTAAAAATTAATATGAATTACAAGTTGTATGAATACATTAAGTAATATATTTTAAAATATTTTTTTAATAATTATAATAATTTGTTCGGGAGATATGATGTAAACTTTAACAATGAATAATTTAAAGCGCGGTCTCGATGAAGGTAGACATTGCTCTACTTATTGGCGAAATTTCAACCAAATTCGATACAATTACGTCATACCATTAAACCACTGCATTTTTAATCACACTTTAAATATGGAAGTGACCCAATTTCACTGAGAAAAAAAAACATAAAGACCGCAACTATAGTATCAATGAAGGCAAAAGTAGTATGTGTGATGTAACATGTTTTACGATAGTTGGTCAATCAACACCTCCAGGTAAATTTCTAAGAAATTAATAAAATTTCTAATAAAACTATTGTTAACTGACACGCCGGCGTGTCCGCGGCCGTGGAGGGATTAAGACATACCGGAAGGCGGCGGGGTCGGGCCCCACCATGGCCACGAGCTGCGGCACCTCCTGCGAGTGGTGCACGAGGCGCGCCAGCGCCGCCAGCGCGCGCCACAGCGGCTCCTCGGGCGGCGCCCACGCCACCAGCTGCAGCGCCGCCATGCACAGCTCCACGCACACCTCGTCGAACATCTGCCGCCGCCGACGGTCCAGCCGGTACATGCCAGGACAAATAACACCCGAGTGATTTATGACGTCTAGGGTGGGTGGCCAACCTTACTGAGATTATTCATATGCGCAGGATATATTGTTGAGTGCACAAGTGCACTAACTATTTCCTTTTGTCTCGCATTTCGGTGGAACGATAATATGGCTTTTAATGTTTCTCTGTTAGTGAAAATTTCTTAACAGATACTAAACCATTATACTCGGCCCGATCCAGGACTCGAACCTGGAACCTCCAGATCTGCAGCCGTACATGTTAGCCACTAGAATGCATATTATGTATATAGATTATGTAACGCAGCTTAACTCTGAAATGCTACACATATACGTCAGTAGTGTCATCCAAAACACAACGAACAAACATTACGATTAATCAAAATATGCTATGTGGAGGATCGAACCCAGATTTGAGAGCAGTCGGGAGTTTGTCCTCAATAAAAACTAAAAACCAAAAAATCTAGGATAGATACAAAGTTCCGGGAGGTACAAGGGATTCGAACCTTTCATATCATTAAGAGTATTTTCTAAACATACAAATTTCGTGAACCTAACATTCAAAATTCCTTGCGACAAAATGTTAGGTATATGTGTTTTCAGAAAACTATAAAGCGCATACATCCTTCTGAGTGTAGGCTACGAGTATAATATGTACGTATATCCGAAAAGTATTTTGCCTTCATTTTGTAAAAAATATATAATTTGCAAGTGACGCGGCGCGGGCGCTTTTTTACCGGCGGAACCTGTTTAGATCAATGACCTACTGAATTATATCATTAATGACTTGTATTATTTTTAATTTTATATAATCTATTTTATATTATATGATACATTATTAGAAAAAAATTGTGTTTTTGTTCCGGTAGGATCACATCCTGTTGTTTTATTTATATTAAATCGTAACATATCGTTAAATTTTAATGTTTAATGAATTAATCTGTTTACAACCATACATTGTATTTTCATAAGGCCTATAACAATCTAATAGGTAGGTACATCTGATAAACGAATCGTAAAACCGCATAAACCTCTATTGGGGCTTTGGGCTTCGCCGCAGTAAGATAAAAATAAACCGTCAGCTACTGTCTTAAAAACCAATACCAAAATGATCGAAATGTAACAATGTCATAACTTATATTTAATTATGAAATTAAGAAGTAAAAGTAGTAACAGTAACAAAACGTTTCAGTTTCGTAAATGCCTCAATCATTGCCAGCGCGGTGGCCTTTAGTTTTAAGTTATCTTTGGGCAAATTGAGCTGTGTCCATACACTCAAGTATACACATATACCTAGTAGATTCATATCGTAAGGTCGTCTCCCGGCCACTCCACTTATACGACAAGCTAGAGGTCTTTATGAACAGTTCGCACTGTACGTTTACTTTTACTTTTGCATGATACTTACATAAGGAAATGTTAAGCTAATAAACGTGAGCTAAAATAAAAGTATTTCTTGTAAAAAAAAATTGTATCAAAGATATTATTGAACTAAAGTAAATTAATACAATATATTATGTACCTAATAACGCCTACATATCTATCATATTGAGCGACTATGTATATAGATGTACGTATTCAGCCCTCGTACGTAGTCCGATAAGTGAGGGTTGGCGGACTTTACGTCATTTGAAAATTAGTCAGGGTTATGCAGGGCCAGGTTTCCTTAATATGTTTCGCCTTCTTAAGACGACACCGATAATTATGTTGAAAATTATGCGAGATGATCAGAGGTGCGTGACCCGGGGTTTGAACCCGTACGCTTGGGGTTACCGAGTTACCGAGCGCGTTACCACTGAGCTATTGCTGCATTGACTAATCTAGACTAGAAGTTTTTTTACTAGTCTCAATATTAAATATTCGTATTTTAACGACAATTTCTTCGCGTGAATGATTTCATTCCAATGTTTGTCAAATATTCTACTCTTAAAATAGGGTTAGAGGAGGAGAACAGCTTAACTGATTTTTACGGTTTATTGGCGGGTGAGAAGATACAGGCTACATGCGAGCTGCGAGCGGAACCGCGCGCGTGTACTCTTATTTTAAGAAATCGGTTTCAACTTGAATCATGCTCAATTCACTGATAACTGAGTTACTAGGAAATTTAAAATTATATTTTAACATAGTCGATTGATTTGTAAAAATATTTCTTATGAAAATCCCAACTGAAGCGTCGCCTCCATTCACAATTGCCACCCACATATATGTATTGATAATACTTTCTATTTCTTTCTATTTCTACTTTAGATTTATGCAAATATTTGACATTTTAAATAAAACTATCTTAAAAATCTTAAAATCAAAATAAATTCACGATAAAATCCGAAAAGATACTTAGCTTTATTTAACGTATATATCTTTATATATATAATTCTTCTGTGAGTGTGTATGTCACTGAACTTCACTCAAACGACTGGACCGATTTTGATGAAATTTCTGGGAATGCTTTAGATTTACAATTTTGTAACCTAAAAAGTTTGAAAATTTCATATTATATACTTTTATAAATGTCTGTCGGGTCTTTGATGTATATATTGTTCAAAATACAGTAAGTACTAAGTCCCCAGGTCCGGGATTCCACGTCTCTAACAAGGCCTTGACAGATGTGCAGGAGGATAATATGAGTTTATCTTAATTCCATAGTAATAAGAAGTAGATACACTGTGACGATGAGGCGGTGTGAGGTCTCGACGTATCACGTAGCGATTGAACGGTGCCATAAAGATACGCGAACAAACATCGTTCAGATGACAATATTTGCACCTCTAACACTATCAACTCAATCAAGTATACAATAAGCAAAAAACAACTGGAGCTACCTTGGATAGATATATATCTAAGTATCAAAAATAGAATTAATAGTGATATAAAAATTCCCACAACATACTCGTAGATACTAATAGGGATTAGAGAATACATTGTGTCTTTCTCTATGTGATCATTTAATGTGTAGTGTGGACTACCGCTTAATTTTTTATTCCGTTTCGATATTGCTCCTAATTTCCTTAGTATTTTAATATCTATACATATAATAAAATTCTAACTCAATTGAATATGTACATTAAATATATTTTGGAAAATCTTATTAAAATAGTTCTTAAAATAAACCATATAAACGTCGGGAACCAAAAATCAAAATAAATTCGCGAAAAAATCCGAAAAGATAGTTTTATTTTAAAATGTCAAGTATTCGCGTAAATCTAAGAAAGTATTAAAATAGTTCTTATTATCGATACAGAAACCGAATCTAGTCTTTAGAATTTTTGTCTGTCTGTCTGGGAACGCATCACGATAAATCCACTGGACAGATTTTGATGACATTTGGAATGATGATAGCTGGTTATCCGGGTAAATATATAGTATACATCTTATTGCGGGAAAATATCTCATCCCTGAGAAATCTATATTAATCGTTAAAACGTAACAAGGGACGAACCCGAGCGGAGCGAGGGCGAGTCGCTAGTACAAATATAAATGAAAGTGTTTTTTGATTTGTCCTCTCTCACATTTGTTGCAGTTGAGGCTACTTTTTATCCAGGTAGGTACGTTAAATATTTCCAATACAATATCGTCAAACTCATCTACTAGTACGTATAGGTACATATATTATATACAAAATGAATACATTATGTAAATAAATAATAAAAACAATCTAAATGAAAGCATTCAGCAATTATACATTTAGATTAACCTTTTTCGCAATATTTTATCTTCATTTTTACTGCGATACAATAAATAATATTATTGGCCCTTCTGACTTATTACGTGGTTTATATTTTTTTTTACTTTATTACAAGTGGTAAGAAACATTGTAATAAATGTCGTAAACTGATTTAAACACTCATGTGAAACTGCACCTCGGTCGACACGCCAGCGACAACACGAGTCTGGAAATCCCTTATTTTATTGTCATAATTACTTACTCACTATTAAAACTTTATCTTTGCGAATATTACAGAAGTAATTTGCGCTGTCCGTGTCATTAAATGTTTGAATTTTATTAACACTAACCAGTTCTGGTTGGAGTAATTTATATTTTTTCTACATTTTAACTTTTGTGATACTATATTTGCATATTACGAAGCATTTCCTTTAAAGGTATTTTGACGACAATAATATTCGACATAATATTTTCGTCTCAAGTAAATATTACTCGTATAAAACATTACATTGTAGGTATGAGCATGGTACGAGTGTAACGACGATGACGAATCGAAGTATCCACTACGGTACAGATAGAAACAGAAATGTTCGAGTCGGTGAGAAGCGGAAGATAATATAAATGAAGGTGTCGAAGAATCGTTCGATCAAAGGAACAAGATGCCCACGGAGGAGGTTCACATCCTACACCCGGTGAAAATAACTTCGACAGGGGTGTTGAAATGAAATGTGTTCAGTGAGGATGAGCGGTGACGGTTAGATAAGGTGGTAGTGGCGGAGGTCACCTTGCCCTTGGCGGCGGCGCGCAGCCAGCAGCCCCAGCCGCTGCAACACACGCACTCACACACTTTGTTGTCACCCCCTCAAATCATAAATCTTCCAACCGACCAAAAAATGAATACAAGTTAAATTTATTCAGAGCGATTGTAAAATTGTAAAGAAAAAAATGTATACTACATAAAGTAAATAAGAGAAAATATTTGTTAAGATTTTCAAAAAAAAGCCAACTTAATAAGTAACAATATTGTTAGACATTCACAATAGATTTATTGTAAGCAAGCTCCTCACTAATCGCCGTGCAAACAAACACACCAGCTATCAGCTCATGACGGACTGCTCTAAAAACATATAAATTAAAATAGTAGATGACACAAAAGTGTGCGCCGCCGTCTTCCGCGAGTGAACAAATATTTACCACGATTTATTAATAAATGGTTTTCCCTTTTTATAACATAACTAGCGACTTACCCCCGCTTCGCTCGCGCGCGTCCCCGTCGAGGTACGCGGATTTAGTTAACAATTTCATGGGTTTTAATATATTTTCCCAAAACTCTTATTCTTTTTCTAAGACAAAAGTAGCCTAAATTACTTCTATAACATCAGCTATCTGCCAGTGAAAGTTCCGTCAAATCGGTTCAACCGTTTGGAGGATTAGCCGGAACAAACAGACAAGCAGACAAAAATTTAAAAATTGTTTTTTTTTCTTATATCATTTACTTCCATATGCATTTAGTAAAAAGCTCTTATTTTGAAATTACAAACAGACACTAATATAAATATTTGCACAGATGCTCTAATGAAGACATGTTAGACAGAACATTAGTGCGACAGTAGGTATATTGCAGGCGTACTTGCTGTCAGTATAATACAGCACAGAGTCTCATTCTCTACCTGAGCAAGTAATGCAGTTATTAACATTGAAAATACATTTTCGAAATTAAATAGACATAAAAGCACTTAAACGTTTTCTAACAAAATTGATAACGCGTTATTTAGTTTTTTTTTCCTTTTTAGTACAAATCAGTTACAAGTTGAATTATTCCAGCACATTCCCAGGCGTATTCCCATGCACATTACATTGTATAGAGCACACAAGTGTTATATTACCATATAATATTTTGTTTATTTCTGTCAGTACAACAGCGATGTACATATTATGTAGTGTGTTAAGTTTATGTTTAAGACTGTTTGATCTAATATAAAACTTTACAAAAACAAAAACAGAATGTTTAATATAAAGTCGCAATAAAAAATGAATTACTTCATTATCTTTTTAACAACTGTCTCATCGCCGAAATCCTAGTTCGTCGTTTGTTTTTTATTTGTACATGGAATATATCTAATCCGAACTGTACACTCAAAGTCTGTATATAAATATTTATGACACACGCTTGACGTGAAGTGCCAAACACTGTCAACAGTTTCGAAATATAACTATTATTCTCCATTCTACGCGACATTGGCGAAGTAAATTGTGCCCAAAGGCACTCCTAGAAGCCACAAACCTAAAGAATTGAATTGAATTGAATAAAACTATTTTTTAAGTTTATAAGTAATTTGCTTTCAAATGCGCTAATTCGTTTTTATACCTTAATCAACGTTCAAGGAGTCCACATAATAATTGTGCGCAGCGTCTAGGCATTTCTACTTTAACTTAGCCAATGTCAAGTGTGTTTAGTTAGATGTGGACATTGATAACGTTTGTCATATCTTATAACACCATAAATACATATTTTCCTAGACAAATATCGCAGCTTCAAGCGCGTACGTGTCCGCGGGCGCGCGGCGCCGGCTGACGGACAGCTCTCACAGATAGCGCGCTGACACCGTAAAATAACATTTCATAATACCATTATGCTTGTTATAATAAAAATTATCACCGCAAATATGTTGTAATCTTGTGATAACATTGTAAAAGTAAAGCCTTGTCATGTATGAATTTGCAACTAAAATGACAAATCGGTAGTTTGTTCGTTAAAAAAATATCCGCATTTGACCAGTGCGCTAATTGTGAGTTTTCCTTATTTTTTTCGAATGACTACTCGATCGCGTTAATCGAATACAGGTCATTTTCATCATACTTTGTAGATTTTATTGATTCATCGATCATAATCGTCAAACTATAAAAGTTATAACGGCCTGTCAAGATTGGAAAGCGTCTCTCAATTTGGTATCAAGTACTTAATTCTGTTAATCATTCGTAACATCCATAGTAATTAATATTATAAGTGTGAAAGTGTTTTTGTTTCTTTGTTTGTCCTTCTTTCACGGCGAAACGGAGTGATGGATTAGCGTGATTTAGTGTGGGGATAGTTGGAGGGCTGGAGAGTGACATAGGTTAGTTTTTACCGCGGGAGTTTACCCGATTCTCACGGGAAAACACTTTATAATACAATCTAAAATCATATCTTTAATCAGAATTACTTGAAAATAGGTATTAATGCTCTTCAATAAAATTAAATTAAATACATGTTATAGCATTTTTTAAAATTCATCCTACAAGCGGGTAAAATAGTGGATGAAAGTTTGTATGGAACTACTTTTACAGAGATTTTTTCGTAGTTTTAGCGCGAGCGAAGCCGCGGGTACTGCTAGTTAATCTATAAAAATGTATAATAAAACCGAAATGTAGACCCCAAAACAATAATGATTAAAATATTGGTATGTCGGTATGTTTAGCTGTATGTCTATGCGCGTTTCATGCAAAAAGTACTAAATCGATTTTAACTAAATTTTGTGTAATGATAACTTATTACTCCAGTTAACATTTAAGATACCTTTTATTACAGGAAAATCTTTAATTCCCTCGGGAAAACACAATAACTCTTTCTATCGAGTCGTCGTTAGAAATGTATATGGCTAACGTTGGCTAAACTTTAAGACATACATCAAAACAATGTGCCAGAAAATCGTAGTTCTTAAAAAGGCCTACAGAAAAGCCTATAATAACACATGTCTATCTTCTAAGGTACACTCGCTAAATCTATACTAATATTATAAAGAGGTAAAGTTTGTGAGTTTGTGACGTTGTGACGTTGTAGGGAGTAATCTCTGGATCTACTGAACCGATTTAGATGAAATTTGGTAAGAAGATAGTTTGAGATTCTGGGAAGGATATCGGATTTTATCCTGGAAATCATCCCTTAGGGAGGTGAAAATGGGGATGAAAATTTGTATTGGGAAAAAAGCTAGGGACGAACCCGAGCAAAGTGAGGGTGAGTCGCTAGTAAGAAATGAGACTATGCTCACGTCACGTCGTAGCTGTAGGTATATTTATAATATGGTCCTTTAAGAATATGGTTAAATATTTTAAAAGAGCTTTAGTTAGATTTTCATTATGTGATGATATTTAATATTTTAGCTTTGTCGGTTATTGTGAATACTTATTATTGTTAATTACCGATTTAAAGTAATTTAATAAAATTGGTTCTTTACGTCAAGAGAGAAAGTTATAGTCTCTTTTTATTGCTAGATGGCGTGGTTTACCATAATACCATATACCTAAATCGGCGTTAACGCGATCGAGTAGTTTATAAAGCTCACACTAAAGACACAGATATTTTAAATAAAATTATCTTTTCGGATTTCTTATCGGGGGACCATGATTGCTGTAAAGCATTCCAAACGTCGGGAACCAAAAATCAAAATAAACCCGCGAAAAATACGATAATATTATTTTATTTCAAATGTCAAATATTCGTGTGAATCTAAGAAAGTACCACACAGATCTTTACAGATGTACCTAGTACTATTAGTGTTCGACTCTATCTATCACGCTCTCCATAAGAGTTGGCCGATTATTATCCTTATTTATATGTACAAGTTAGCCGCAGGTAACGATATTGGAGAAAAAACTGATTGAAACTCGATGTAAGAATGGTGCAGGTAAGTGTGTCTTCACAATGTATATTGGTATAATAAGAATTTTAACGTTTTAAATTTAATTTTTATAAAAAAAAAATGTTTACTATATACTTATTGTTACTGTTTTGTGTCGTGTAGTTGTTTTACTATAAAAGGTAAAAGCAATACAACTGTTGTTTATAGTTTAATATTTAGCTTGTAATGAAACAAGAAATAAAACATTAAACTTTTTTGTAACTTTTTTAAGTATTACGTGACGTATGTATAGTTATCGTGGTCTGTTTCATTTTTTGTTAAATACTTTCATTTTATATTTTTTACATTTTATATAATATGTTCGATCGTTAGCTACATTATATTCAACGAAGGAGGTATGCGCGTTCGTGTGCGAGTGTGTGTGTGTGTGTGTGCGCGTGTGAGCAGGGAGCAGGTCGTGAGCGGATACAGACCACCGTCTTTACCTCCTTGGCGGCGATGTTGTAGAGCAGCGCGGTGCCGGCGTCGCGCAGCGCGGCGTCGGCGCTGAGCACGCAGTGCACGCACAGCTTGGTGGTGACGCGCAGGTTGCTGAGCGCGCGCCCGCCCGCCGCCCACTCGCTGATGTACAGCGGCCACTCCGACGCCGCGGCGTGCGCGAACACGTTGCACAGGAACTGCGCCGCCGCCAGCCGCTCCGGCGCCGGCAGCGTCTCCACGCCGTGCGCGTACGCCAGCAGCGCGTGCGCGCGCCGGTCCTGGTGCAGCAGCAGCGCCGCGTCGTCGCGCCGCGCCGCCGCCGCCAGCGCGCGCAGCAGCGCCACGCGCGCCGCGCCGCCCACGCCCGCGTCCGACAGCACGCGCCCTGCGCGACGCGCGCGCGCCACGATAGCGATATTACAAAAATAATATCCGAGTATAATATATTCGAGGACCTTTTACGACCACTTTTGAATCGTCGATTTAGCGTTTTAAATTAAAATTAAATGCGATTTCGTGACGAATCTATCACCGGCTCAGAAAACAAAAAGTTCATAAACGACTTTAAAAAAAAAACAGGTATAGCTCTAAAATCCATTTAAAAAACTCAAAAATATGAACTATAGCCTATTTTTATCCTGAATAAACATCAGGTTATCGTGGAGTAGAACTATGTAAATAAGAAAAATATTGAGAATGAAAGTACGAGGTCGCATACCGACGAAGGTAAGGAACTCGTCGCCGAGCACCCAGCTGCCCTCGCCCGCCACCAGGTACTGCTGCAGCTCGTCCAGGCTCTGGCGCTCCTCCGCCGACAGCTCCACGCCCTCCAGCGCCGCCACCAGCGCCTCGAACTCTACCGCGCCCTGGAAAAAACATTACCTGCTGCATTAGTATACAGCCAATGCTACAACTACATTTTCTTTTTATTTATGTTAAAGATTTTAATAATTTGTAATAGGAAAAAATCATACTCGTAATATTTTTACGGATTTCTCATCATAATTTTTTTTATAAAAAAATAATCATCTCGTGTATCGATTAAAAGAGTATTTCTGCAAATTTACGTTGGGTTAGGGAACTTGAACGCAATCAACATTAAAGTACTTAAATATCTGCAAGAAAAACATAATATGAAACCCACACATTAAATATCACATTATAGCATGATTGCAGTTTAAACTTTCATCGCATCAATACAGTACTAATAGCGACCACCCACGTTGCGTTCTGTCCAAGTAATTCACCAATTTCTGAATAAACAATGCGCAATGCCGCGCGCCGCCGCGCCAGGCCCGCGCCCACGAGGCGCTGGACATTCCTGGATAGGGCCCAACGGGCACTCACTCTGACACTTTTCAAGCCCATTAAAATATCGCTCTCAACATTGCACTTGCATCATAATTAAAAATATGAAATGAGCTCATTCTACAGTATATTACGACGCTCCATAAAATCTCGAAGTTTGTCGATGTAAACATATTCTGTTCGTCATATTTATTTGTGTGTATGTTATTTTATTAAAACTACTAAATTTTCCATACAACGGAATAATTACGTTTTAGGATATGGAAAAGAACAAAAATGTTTCAAAATTGAGATTCGCTCTTATTTATAATTATTTATAAATAGAGTTCCTCTTTATGGCTTTGTATGTGAAGTGTCGTGAACTCACATCAATGTCGGTGTAGATGATGGGCGGGTCGCGCGCCCGGCGGCGCTCGTCCGCCTCCGCCTCCGGGGCGCGCGAGCTGGGGCCCGCCAGCGCGCCGCTGCTCACCTCCACCGCTTCCACTGCTTCAACTGCCTCGGCCATGTCTGAGGACAGCCACCGCCATGTCAAATATATGCTTTTAATTTAGCTTTCGTGGCCTGGACTGAATATTTGCCTAATTTTTATTTGCTCAAAATATTCCAGCTGTGCAATAAGCGCCGTTATCACGATTATAAGACGTACTCGTGTCACGACGCTTGCCACTAGTGTCGATAAATATAGAGTCCGACCATAATAATAATAAACGCAGTAAAGATTAGGTACGTCTGAAAACAACAACAATATAGCTTAGGTGTCTACTGGTGAAATAGTTCCGATAATTTAGTTTATTTGATTAATACTTACTAATGGTAATATGGATAATGAGTATTTTATATATTTCATCCAAAACAGTAACACCTTAGGGACCTGCCATTAATTTCATGATGTTGATAGGTATGCACCTACATCATAAAATTATACATAAGTATAAAAATATACATATATTTACAAAAAGTAAAAACCAATATAATCACAGCTGACATGATTAAGTTGACAATTTTGCGCAAGTAACTGACAAGCCTTTTTTTTCTAAAGATAAAGCCTTTTACTCATTAAAGGCATAAAACACATTATACAAATATGTAATTCGATATGGATGGATATGGAGTTGATGATGAAACAATAAACATGCAAAGACGCAATACAATATAAAAAATAAGAAAAAGTCTTAATTAAAGTTATGCAACAAATATTTTATTGCTTAAAATGCAATAAAATATTAATTGATTATGCCACTTGAAGCTCGACAATGATTTTTTTGTGGATTAGTTTACAGCCCGACACATACAACATCGCGATCACTTCCATTTCCTAATTTCAATCATTAAAAAAAATTAAATAAAAACTTTCATTTAAGACTAAAACCAAAACATATAGGTATTTTAAACAAATATCTAGGCACATTACATGATATTGCTATGATCGAGAAAAACAACGTTGTTTGTTTACATAGTGCTGGGTAAAAGATGTTAGAACATGAAACGCGAACGCGACGAAAATGTTATTATTTAATTTTATTATATGAAAGGAATAACTGTATATTACACATAGTTTATAAATTCTGCCGCAGCCGTAGGCTCGATAGGTACATATGAATAGTATACATAATTGTGCAAATTTATCGCACATTATCTTTCTAACGTATGATGAAAGTTTTATTTTTACTTTTATAAAAAAATATTTCCGGTATCGAGTTCTAGATTTTCCGCTAAATTTTGACTATCCAGTTAGCAGGGAGTTGGATCAGGATTCCATTATAAAATTGATTGCATTGTACTTGACATAGGGTATTTTTACACAGAAGTGGTCTACGCGCGCTAAACAGTTATCGGCCGACGGTGCCGGCCGCATTTATCACGAGATATTTTAAGCCAGCCAGTAGTCACCTATCGACGCACGCACTGTCTTGATCTTAATTGTTGTTCTTTTTGTGAATAATCTGATAATGCCCGTCTACTTTATTACTACGCTTAAATGAATTTTACTTTAAAAATACAATATGCACGTGATACAAAATCCAGCACAAAACACATCTATGTATACACACCCAACAAAATAAATATGAATGTAAGCGATCTATTTCCAGATCACTGTATATAGAAGGGTATGGAGTCACAACGGACGATCACAAATGGGTTATTCCGGTAGTTTGCGACGCACGTGGGGGGTTGTGCGGGGAGATACGTAGGTGTGTGCGCACGAGTGGGCACGGCGGGAGCGCCACCTGTCGGCCGCCGCCGGCGAGCACCTACCTGCTCCTCGGGGAACACGTCGGTGGTAGCACTGCTCCGGCGCGACTGCGGCCCGCCGCCCTGCCCTGGCGCGCCGCCAGCCCGCCCGCCCCGCCGCGCGCATTCGTACCGGAACCATATTTATAATACATTCCCCAAAGCTATACCCGAACTAAACTACCCGTGAACTGAGTCAATTCTAAATGTCCTGGATATAATAATGGAAAGTTTTTCTAACATGTAAATGATTCGCGAAGGAGGCGCGTGGCTTTGGTCGACCTATTTGAGGATCGTTCAACCGCGTTGGATATAATTTAATAATAACTAGACGAGGTCAATTGCACTGTCTAGTGTTACAAGTGTTTAGCGAATAATTCCCACCTCCCGCAACAGCAGCAAATATGACCTTAAATATGGTAACTACTTCAGAGACATGCCTAACGCAATATTAAACGCTTAATAGGGTTATCCTTGAGTCAAAAGGATACCGCATCCATAATCATAAATAATATTAATGTATCTTTCTGGCCCAAGCTTTAATGTTTCTTTTTTTGCAAAAGCAAAACATGAAAAATTAAATATTAAATTAAATAAAAATTGTCTGTCAATTGTGTTTCTGTCGATTATCACGAGAGGACGAGCGTTATCAGGAGTGGGCACTACTTTAAACTCACAAAAATATAAAAATCAATGAATTGACAAAAAATATTTGAAAATTCTGTTTAATCTAAACTTCTAAAGTTACTCTACTTAAAGGAAAAGAAATTGGCACTATTATTATTTAGTGCCAAAGTCAACGATTAGGACCTAATCTAGAAAAAACGATAGGTATCTGTAGCATTGCGAATGGACGTTTTCATGATATTTTAGTATTTTTTGAATATGTATAATAGGTATAAAATAATAAAGATAATTTTTTAATGTTTATATGAGAGAGAGAGAGAGAGAGAGAGAGAGAGAGAGAGAAACTGCCTTGATGGTCTAGTGGCTAGCCCGGCCGCAGATCCATAGATCCAGGGATCGAGTCCCCGGTCGTCGAGCACCGAGCACGTATCGCGTCGGTCCTGCGCCTTAAATCTCACCGGTCGTATCGAGTAGTCGTCCCACGGAGTATAAGAGTGACAGGATAGTGTACTTGTTTGCGCATACACTTGTGCACGATAATATCTACCTCGCAGATGGCTAGCCTCAGTGAGATTGGTCGCCGTGACCAAAAGCGGTCAGGAGGACATTATGTTTAGATGGCACGCAGAAAGTAGAACTGTAACAGTTTTTGGCTAAAACGATCATAAACAAATTATCTCACTAGAAAATATTTCATGTTTAGAAATTCTTTATACTAATACATTTAATTTGACAAAACATTTATTGAAAAATACGATATTTGACCAACAAAATAGTATTGTTATTCAATACTTAAAGCTTGAGTTTCTCCTTTCTTTTTTTTATTAAGATTCACCAGTGGTAATTACAATATTACAGTAATATATAACTAACTACTAGCATTGCCCGCGGCTCCGCCCGCGTTCAGATGACAAAAAACCAAATTATTAGGATTTACATATTAGTTATACTCTTACATTGCAGTTTTTGTATTTTTTTTTAAATGAGATATTTTTCCGCGGTAAAAAGTATCCTATATGTTGACCCGGATAACCAGCTATCACCATACCAAATTACATCAAAATCCCTCCAGTGGTTTTTCTGTGATGCGGTAACAGATAGTCAGACAAAAAATCTAAAAACTATAGTTTCGGCCTCTGTATCGATAATAATGTTTATTTCAATAAGATTTTCCAAAAAATATTTAATGTACAGATTCGGCTTGGTTACAATTTTATTATATGTATAGATTTTACAAAGTTCTTATTGCTCAGCAATTACCTTTTACGGTGTATACAGTGTACGAAAATATTTGTTAAACAATTATATATAAAAATAACAATCCTTTCTTTTTTAATTTTAAAGGATCCTTAGCCAAAAGGCTAATGAAACAGTTATAATGTCGTCACATACATCGGTCCTTATATGACAACTATTTTTCTCGGTGATTGCTCAACTAATTGTTACAGAATTGAATTTATCGAAGGAATGTTTATGAAAGTTAAGTTAACTTTTAAGGGAGTGATGTACGTATAAGAGGTTCGTATGAAATAAGAAAAATAATGTACATTTAGTTGCAACTTGCAAGGCGTTGCGCGCTCGGCGCCGACGCTCGTCACATCTTCAAATTACTAACTTGGCACGATATAATTAAAACAAATCGCCCGCCCGGCCACCTGTCATCGATATTTATACAAACAATGCGAGCTATTTACTACTGTATTTCTATACATTCTAAACAATAACATTTCATCACGAATTTCTATATTTTTTTTTTTATGAATTTGGCAATCGCATCTGAGTACACGTATCGTGTGAAACCGATAGATAGATTTCATAAAATAATACAGTTACCTAATAAAGTTAATATTAAGATTTATACATCAAATTAACTTTCATGGTAGTAAAAAACTTTTTAACAAAAAATAAAAACCAACTTCCAGGCACTAAAATGTAAAAAATAACTAAACGGGGGTTTTCATTTCGAATAGATACCTAATCAGATATTTTCGAAGTCGGTGCTAGCCGATGCAAAGCAAATCTAATGTATTTCGATACGTAAAATACATCGTATTTACCTATTAGATATTCATATCTTAAAATATTGTAGGCACCAACTTCGAAAATATATGTTTAGGTATCTATTCGAAATGAAAACCTCCGTTTAGTTATTTTTTACATTTTAGTGCCTGGAAGTCGGTTTTTGTTAAAAAGTTTTTATTTTCCATTTTTAGTGTAGACGTAATAAGCAGGTAATTTGTAAGAAGAAAGTTTATTTATAACATATTTGATTAAACAATTTATTTAAAAAAAAAAATAATTTTTGATTTTTTTAAAAAACCGCTCGACCGATTTCGATATTTATATGGGACCACCTGGAAAATATACCCTTTGAAACACAAAAAAATATTTCCAAATCGATTCAGGCGTCTTCGAGTAATCGGTGAACATACATAAAAAAAAAAGGAAAAAAAAGATTCCGACGAATTGAGAACCTCCTTCTTTTTGGAAGTCAGTTAATAAGACGTGGGCCGCAAAGATGTACTTGCAGCGAAAAATCTTTATATATATAATTCTTCTGTGAGTGTGTATGTCACTGTACTTCTCTCAAACGACTGGACCGATTTTGATGAAATTTTTTGTGTGTGTTCAAGGGGATCTGGAAATGGTTTAGATTTACAATTTTGTCCGCTGGACAATGTTTTTTTAATTAATTTTTAATTTATTAGTAGTTGTTGATTTTGGAAGGTTTTACATTGGATCCGACAGACGGCGCTACCATCGCAGTGTCAAATTTTAAATAATATTCGAATTTTAATTTTAGTCTGTCCCGACAGTTAGCGCTGCTATCAAATTAAAAAAAAGTTTTGTTATCATTGTGTTATTGTAGACCATGTGCTGGATCAAATATTAAATTAAAAGGTACTGAGTGTTTTGAGAAGAGTTTTGAAGTGTGCCTAAAAAACTATACATTTTGCGAATTTAGTGCAGAATCGAAGTGAGTATATTTCTTATAATTTTTTTTATCAAATTTACACGTGCGTTAGTTAATAACTAACCTAACCTACAAATTTATTTGTGTACTATCGGCGTCATTAATTTATGACTGTTTCGAGATTTAAGGGAAAATAAAATAGTATGCAAATAAAATTTAAATAATTGAATATAAATGAATAAAAAAATATATGACTATCGATTAGTCTAATTGTAATAAATTTACATGTAATGACGTTAGATATTGTCATAACATTTGAATAATAATTTTCATCAAAATGGTCCAGAATATTTTAGCTTATTAAAAAAAGTTTGAAATTTTCAAATTAAAGACGTGTAGACAGGACAACGTCTGTCGGGTCCGCTAGTTAAATATATGAATACGATAAGCTATAGTGATATATAATCATTATATTCTCTGTATGCTTCTACTTACTCAATGTTTAGAGTATATTCAATCATCTTTTGGAGTATGGGAGAAATTAAAACCAACTCCAATAGAGATATTTACATCAGTTTTATATGAGCAAAAAGTAATATCTATTTTTACATGACGAATGTCAACTTAACTTTTTCTTCTCTTTTTAAACGGGCGAAACGAAACAACATATAAAAACTATTTTAGTGTTTCGCCACAATCTAATCTATAAAAACTTAAAAAAAACGACTTCCAGGCCCTAAAATATAAAAAAATAACTAAACGGGGGTTTTCATTTAGAATAGATACCTAATCCGATGCAAAGCAAATCTAATATATTTCAATACGTAAAACACATATTTACCTATTAGATATTCATATCTTAAAATATTGCCGGTTATCCATAAGGTTTAACATATAGGATACTTTTTACCGCGGGGAAATATCTAACTTCTGAGAAAAAATACAAAAACTGCAATGTAAGAGTATACTAATACGTAAAACCTGAGAATTTGGTTTTTGGTCATCTGAACGCGGGCGGAGCCGCGGGCAATGCTAGTTAGTAATATTGTGTTAGTAGTTTATTAGTTATAATTTTAATTGGACAAACTTAAAATTAATCAATTTACAAAGTAGGAGTTTGTTTATGAGACATAGGTTTAAAAATTGTTTTAATAAATGTTAAGTAGCATATTTTTATGAATAGCAATGGAGTTATAGGGTCACGCTCGCTTTACAAACGGATCACGCACCTCTAATATTTTCATGTTCTTGTTCGCCACTCATTTTTTCACTACCTGCTTGCGTACTACTTGCTACTTAGACTTACAGTTTGCTAATAGGGCGAAGAAAAACATCACTAAAATCTGCATACCTAAAGGATTTTATTCTTACTTCTCTGTTAGCAGATTGGAGAGTGAGAGCGGCCCATTAGTTGTTCTGGTCTACCTCGGTCGTCTGGTCGAGTGTGTGAGTGATGATGCGGGTGGGCAGGTGGTATAAAATGCATTTTCCTATAGTACAAAAGGCACGGCACTGACCGTCGTCGGGCTCGTCGGGCGCGCCGGCCAGCGCGCGCTGGCGGCGGCGGCGCTTGTCGCGGCGGCGCTCCTTGCGCGCCAGCTTGTCGGCCAGCGAGCTGCGGCGCGCGCCCAGCTCCTGCGACGCCGCCCTGCGACAACACCTCCGTTACTAGTTGGCTTCCACACCTCTATTACTACCTCCTCCATCCCTACTAGACTTACATTAGTCCTACACAGCTTTCGACGTTCGTTCAATACCTTAATAAACCTCCGCAGTTTGTCCTTTCTATGTTTATTAAATGTATCTTTAAAACTGTGGAATTGGCAAGCCATAGAAATTTTTACAGAATATACCTACATATAATAATATAGAAGGTTTCTGAATAGTTAGTATACTAAAGGATGAAAAGTATACATACAAGAAATATTTATTAAAGTTGTCTATATTGTTATCGTCGTAATTAGTAATCGGTAATTTTGAAAGAGACACTAAAATAAATTAAAAAATGATTTAAATGGGCTAAATATGAATAGGATTTGTTCTATAGGAGTTCAATCATTATTAACTAAAAATATAAATAAATACTTGACACAGCTGTCATGGTACGGAGCCCTCCATATATTGCGATGAGTTGCACTTGATCAATTTCATTATACGCTATTGGATGAATTACTATTAATAAATACCTTAAAAAATAAAACAGTTAGCCTATAATGTACACAAACCTAAATAAACAATGCGTTTGCGAATTAAGTATATACCTATTATTAATAATAATACCTATTGTACCATACGTACCACAGTAGGTATGAGTTCATTTCCTTCGATTTTAACAGAAATTCCGTCAAATAGAAAAGTTATAAGATTAATTTTCAAGGCGAACAATTTTGAAGTTAAAATGGAACTGCAATGTAACTTTGTGGCGAGTTACAGTTATACCGGTCAATTCTAAAGCTGCATTTACTTTCATCTTTATATGAACATACCGCGCCGCCCGCGCACGCTCCGCACGATTGTCCTGTCTAAATTCCTACGTATGCGGTATGTAGGATTGGTGGACTATGAATATACTGTTTCGTATACTTAATTGTTTAAATGTACACCAAATCAATTTCACGGTCACCATTTTTATATAGATAGTGTTACTCATTCTATAATAAAAAAAAACTATCTACTATAATTTAAAGCTACACTACAAATAATAAGTAGATTTAAATTGTACTACATATGTTTATTGCGAAACGTTTGACAATTAAGCGATAGTATCAGAAGAGGCGTGAGTGCGGGCTGGGCGCGGGCGCGGCGCGGCGCAGGGCGCGCCACAGCCGCGCCAGCGCCTCCAGCGCGCCGCCGCCCGCGCCCGCGCCGGGCGGGCTGGCGTCGCATCTATACAATATTCTGTTTTAGATAAATATATAGTTATATTTATCTAGACACACTATTTCCCCTCATATAAACGAGCACTGTTTACGATAAACAGGTAATTTTTACCAACCTACAAGGGGTTAAGATTTTAGCACTCTACGTATGTACGTTCATACATCATAAGTTACGCCGTCAAACTATTTGTCGTATTATTGGAAACGTCATGCCGTTCGGCTGGTTATAGGCTACATAACTGCTACAGCTGCAAATCCGGAGGTCCCGGGTTCTAGTCCCTAATCGAGCCAACTAAATCATATTAAGTTGGAAAGTTGATCATATTACACTACCATGTCTCAGAGAACACATAAAACCGTCAATCCTACGGATGATCTTTGCACCATTCACCTATGGCTCACCATAGATATGATAGATATATACACTCTCAAGTGACAGGAATAGAAAGTGCACTTGTGTCTGCGCGCATTCGTGATGCACTATAATATTTCATGCGCAGTTATATTATAGTCTCATTATCAGAGAGAATATGCCGTTGTAGGCGAAACCGGTCGGGAGGACTTTATCATTATTATATGACGTCACAGGAAATTTAAAATGATGGCTTATAGCAGACATAAAAAAAGTAATTAAAAAATAATAGCAAAGTAATGAGCACATTTCAGTAATATACAGTTTACCTATATACATATACAGTACATATGTATATGTGGATATGAACCCAAAGAAAATTATAATAACCATGGGATCTCATCGGGAACAAAGAAAACTAGTTCAAATAAATGTCAATAGATGGCATCATGTTTATTGATTTGTTAATAGTTTGTTTAAAATTACCAAAATATAAAAAAAAAAATATTAAGTGGTATTATAACGCGCTCATAAATCAAATTTACGTAATTTTTGTTATTAATGAAAAACAGCAATCAGTTAATGTGTTTGTAGTGTATTGTATAATAACGACAGAGGGCGTTTTATTCTTTATCAGATATTTATTAATTATTATAGTCAGTGATATTTGTTTACATTAGTTTACATATATTTATAAAATAAAATAGTTCAACAGTTTGTGAATTAACGACATCTATTATCTATTGAAGCAAACAAAAATATCCCAGAGAATAGCAAGTGAATTTGTTTATATGGGATGGATGGAGTATCTGTATCTTCGTAACTAAATATAAAATGTAACGTATTTCACATAATTTGCACGTCTCGTTATTTATTATTACAGTATATTACGAGCGTTGCTTAAAATAGGCCAAGTACAACGCACTCTCGCACCGAGGTCCGTATGTGTGTCGTGTAATAAACAATAAAATGTTTAAAATGCAATATCGATCGACCACCGCCGAGTGGTACACGAATACATCAGTTGTTGTATTATTCGACGACGCGTTTGGCTCAGTTGGTAGTGACCCTACTTGCTGTGCCAGCGGTCGCGTGTTCAAAACCCGCTGGGGGCATTCATTTATGTTACGAATACAATATACGAATATTTGTGCTCCAGTCATGGGTGTTTATATTTATAATATGTATGTATATATTTAAAGTTATATATGTGTAGTGTATCAACTATTTGGTATCCATAGCACAGGACTCGTAGCTTACCATGGTACTAGATGGCGCTGTGTGTTAATGTCTTAACATTTTTATTTATTTATTACTCCTTATAGTCATGACTTAAATATGTCAAAATAAGAGGCAAGTGGCGTTTTGATATTTTACATGTTGACTCTAAATAAATCTCATGTTTTATATCGGCAACAAAGCAGGTAAATATTTTGCTCAAGATGACATTTTTTTTTAATTAGAAATGGGCTCACTCTTGACCTTCATCTTCTCATCATCCTTCATCTTAGCTCGAAGGCACAAATAAGGTCTACGATCTAACGAGTTCATTAAAATGTAACACAAAATAAAACTAAATACTATGGACAAAAAAAATGAAGTATAGTATATATATATAAAAACAATTAAGATTCTTTATACAATTTTTACAGCGTCTTGCTTTTTATTCTGACGTTGTATACCTATTCGAATAAGCTATAGTAGTATAATCATACTTAGAAGATAGTCGTGTTAAATAAACAAAAATATAGCAAATACGCAGAAATGCAAAAAAAAGGGATTTTTTACTTTCGTGTGTTCTTTCTTTTTTTCGTCGTAAACACAACTCATCGTTAATATTAGCATGAAGTTACAATGTGTGTTCCCGTATCCGAGGTCCAAAGTAGATGGTGCAGCGGTGTGCGTACGTACCGGGCCTCCTCCACCTGGTGGTTGAGCGTGAGGAAGTCGGGGCTGTCGCGGCGGCTGTGGCGCACGCCGCGCGCGTACACCTGCGCCACGCAGCCACGCACACGGGTTACTGTACTATATCATTTTAACCGACTTCCAAGAAGGAGGAGCTCCTCGATTCCTCGGAGTCTTTTTTTATGTAGTTCTCCGATTAATCGAAGACGCCTGAACCGATTTGGATTTTTTTGTTTCACGGGGTATACTTCCCAGGTGGTCCCATATAAATTTTATCGAAATCGGTCGAGCGGTTTTTTAAAAATCGACAATAAATATTTATATTAAAAATATTTTCGAAGTCGGCGCCAGGCGACAATGTTTTGAGATATGAATATCTAATAGGTAAACGTGTATTTTACGTATCGAAATACATTAGATTTGCTATGTATCGGCCGGCACCGACTTCGAAAATATTTTTAATATAAATATTTATTATTGATTTTATAAAAATTAGGTAGTTATTTTAAATGAAAACCCCCGTTGAGTTCTTTTTTACATTTTAGTGTCTGGAAGTCGGTTTTTTTTTTAAGTTTTTTAAAACACTAATTAAATATTGTTTTGATACTTGTAATGTTTGACACTCGTCGAACCGAATCAAACGAGTTTAAATCACTAGTAACCATTAAAAAATTTAATTATCTATTTCGTAGCGCCATCCTCAGATCGGCTCGATAGTATCAAACTATTGTATCGCTATGGGTGTCACATACTTTCAGCATGATTTTGTTAAAAATACAAATGGCAGACTCAAAAGTAATCCCCCAAAAGCATATCGGGGTAGGGGGTCAGCCACCTGGTCGCCGTCGGGCACGAGGCGCGCCAGCAGCGCGGCCAGCGCGCGGCGCAGCGGCGGCGGCAGCGCGTCCGGCTGCGCGGCCACGTGCTTGGGCACGCGCGCGCCGCACAGGAACTCCGCCACGGCGTCGCTGAAGTGGTTGCAGTTGTGCTCCAGCAGGTGGTACGCCGCGCCGCTGCCCACACACACACGTTACTTGCGGTTATTGAATAGTTGACACCACCAAACAAATTACTCCGTTCCTAGTGTAATCAGATGTAGTGTTTTTTTTTTCTTATTTACCGGTCGTTCTATATAAATATATACAATGTGTCTTCTCCACTCCACGCGACACTGACGAAGTAAATGGCACTCCAAGGTGCCACTGAACAAAAGTATTGAATTGTCTTAACTTTGTATAGCAATGGCAACGTTACCTATTTGCCAACTGAATTTATTAAACATTCATTTGTTGAAAACATAATTTCACAGTTAATTGAAAACTAATCAGGTTTTTAGGGATTTTTAGAGCATTTTGGTTAATGATGTCAAGTCCCTAACCATTTCTAAAAAAACGATCAAATGGTTAGAACATAATGACAATTTAAGTATTGCCACCTGTGGCTTCGCGATTTTACACTAGAACTATCTCATGTGTTTTAGCGTCTTCACAGACAGACAGATACTATGAAATTGCAAACCATCGGTAGCACCGGCATCAACTCTGTATTGAAACACAGTATCTACCAAGCACTAAAATTAAGAGCCCTAAATAGAACATACATTTATACATAATTTTCAATAATTATATTTAATGAACAAATATAAAAGACAATTATGTATACTGACGTGTAAGTGGATGTGGCGAGTCCTTGTATGTACTCATTGAAGACCGGGAAGGGCACGTACGTGGTGCCGAGCCGCTCCACCTGCTGCGGCGCGCCCAGCTGCGTGCCGCCCTGCAAGTTGCAACACGCACGCGGACGTAAGGAACAATAAACAATAATCATTATATAACTAGTGATTTCCTGCGACTCATTTCAATTGTATATTAGAGATTACTATGTGTTTAAAAATGATAGCCTATGTGTATTGTGTTACCCTAATGTATAAACTATGTTACTGCAAAGTTTCATCAAAATCCGTTAAGTAGATTTTGCGAGAAAGGGTAACTAACAAACATCCATCGATCCATCCATCCAACCTCACAAACTTTCGCTATTGTAATATTAATAGCATTCGATCCTATCGAATGTATGCTACTATAGTAAAATAAAGAATGCCATTTTGAGATATGAAAAGCCATTCATATTCCGATTTAATGATGTTTTCGTCCATATAATATCGTCGCACGATAATTGCCTTGACCAATATTAATGGTCTGACAAATGAAACTCTAAAAGTGGGTACCTCTCTAATTATAAATTAGTAGGTACTACCGTTGTATTTTCTAATATCTAAGACATGTATTCCATTCCGCCAATGACTCATTTCAAATGAATAAGTGAAATTTCGATTTCATGTTTTTGTAGAAGATATGAATAACTTGTTATTTCGAAGCATTCTGAAATAGTTTCGCGTATAAAAATACAAACACGCCGGCAAACGGTTCCTCGTGACATTTACGACGAGAAAAAGAACATGAAGTCACCTTTACGATTTGGGAGCATTCCTGTTGGAAACGACTTAGGGGAACATTAACAGTGTACGAGCGGGACGGAGCAACAGCGCGACGCGGGAGTGCGACAGGGACGGCGACAGCGAGGCGGGTGTTCCGGATGCCGCAACACTGTGACCAGCTAAGCATGTCGCGCTTCGTTCGATGCTCTTTTGCCTAATAATATTTGGTCGCGTGTACCTTGTGCGAGTGTTGAGTACACTTGTGATTATATAAGCCATAAAGCATATTTTGCACAGAAGAAATATAATTTTTAAGATTTTAACGCATGAATGTTAATGGATTTTTTTTTTAAATAACTTCGAAAATATCTGATTAGGTATCTTATCTAACTGAAAACCCCCATTTAGTTATTTTTTACATTTTAGTGCCTGGGGCTTGGTTTTTATTTATTTTTTTTAAGTTTTTATTTTTCCATTTTTACTGTAGAGTAGCAGGTAATTTGTAAGAAGAAAGTTTACATATTCGATTAGACAATTAATTTGAAAAATATATTTATTGTTGATTTTTTTAAAAACCGCTCGACCAACTTTGAAACACAAACATTTTTTTCCAAATCGGTTCAGGCGTCTTCGAGTAATCGGTGTACATGCATAAAAAATATCCGACGAATTGAGAACCTTTTCCTTTTTGAAAGTCGCTTAAAAATAAACGTCATACCATTGAAATCTTTTATTTATGCTGTTTCAAGTTCAAGTCAAAAAAATCCTTTTAATAACATAAACTCGAATGTTTCTGACGATCTACGTATGTACGTTTGCTCGCTTGTAATATTTTAAGCTAAAACTACTGAACGAATTTTGATAATACTTATGTAGGTACTTTACAGTAATATATTATGTTTTTAGTTTATACATAAGCGTAGCACAGAGATTATAATTTAAAAATATATAGTAATAGATAAATAAACTATGCGGGCGGAGCCGCGGGAAATCGCTAGTTAGTTATAAATAAATCTTCATTCTACATGTTAAATTGTCATTCCGTAAATAATAAGATCAATGTCGTGACTGGTGTTTTTATTTCGGTACCGATGTTTACAAATATCTAGTATCGGTCGCTACTTGCTACGATACTATCATTAGATTTTCAAGAATTTTTTGGTACCTACTTTTTAATTCTTAATGAAATATAAACGTTCCAAATATAATGTCGAGGCGCCATTAAAAATGGGCACACGAACTTACGGACCACGAAGAGTTTGGTGGCATTTATTACCTAATTGTCAGTTTGGCGCGTGGCCAAGTCCTGAGGGCCTGAATAAAATGTTTACAATTCGCCGGTACGAACACTCGCCACTGTATATTGGACTGCGACATATAGACACATCATTACCGGAGAGGTCCCTATTCAGTGGCCGAGCTTCAAATAGTTCTTGTCTACGCGCAGAATGATCAAAAATAGTTAAAGCGCGTGAAACACGCGATGTTTCATTTGATCTATGATATTACTTGATAATTTTGCACCTGCCGGTATAGTCTGTTTTTGCGTTATATTGTCGACTAGCTTCGCTCGGGTTCATCCCTAGGTGCCTACGTTTTAATAATGTACGGGAACTGTACATTTTTCCGGGATAAATGTTACCTATGTGCTATTCCAGACCTGAATCTATCTCTGTGCTAAATTTTATCCAGATCCGTTAAGCCTGGTTCTGGAGTTTTTTTCTGGTATCATTGAGTTACAAACATCCATTCGTCTTAACTTTCGCATTTATAACATTTATGGGATTATGGGAAAAAAGCCGTAGAGATATCTTATGGGACGCGCGGCTGTTAACTTTAGTTGATCTCAGTCCAGTTCTAGTGAACAGATACAACAAAGTAACAGGGAACTGTTGCAATTCATCATCTAATTATTGATAAAGTACTGTAGACGTATATAAATGATAAAGAGTCTACAGTACATAAGCACTAAGTGAATGTGAGACATAATACAACAGCGACGAACTATTGGTTACGGTCACGGAATGGTCGCGGTATTAGCCCCTCCGATACACGAGGCGACCGCGGCTGCGACTGCGAATACAGTCATCAGCTACCAAATATTTACATTTTAAGTAATATATTCAATTTCAAGCGCGCAATACACGACCGACTTCCATCGCATGAATAATTTAAAACTTCATAGGTAACAAGAGATATCAAGAGACAAACACACATTCAGCTTTACATATAATATACTTTGTCTCTGTTCATAATGTAGAGTAGACTCAATAATAACCGCCCTTAAGATGCATCGCTGCATTCATTGCGGGGTCCGTCCCTCCAATAATAGCCGGGCGAGTGCGGCGCAGCGCCAACTGCGTCTGCGCCGGCACAGACAGACACACAGACACACTTACGTGTCGTTTATATTGGACAATACTCGTTTAGCCATTACGTGACACGGAGTGCCAGGGAAATTAAATACCCTAATTTGTCGCGACAGACGTTATTTATTCTGGAACTGTTTGGCCGTTGGCGTCAACTCGTATTTATTTGACTTATACGCGCAGTAAGTTTGCGTACACGTGTGGAATTATTATTAGACTTAGTATAAAATATTGATAAAAATTAAAAACACTAAGAGAAGTAAGTACGTGTGCTGTGTGGTACCCACCGGAGCGCAGCTGGTGACGCCGCCGCCGCCGTAGAAGTACTCGCGCTCGTACACCACTATCGACGTGTGCCACACACCCTCGACCTGTTGGCCTGGAGTGATAATATCGTAATTAATCATTGTTTTGTTTTTATGAATTTGAATGACTTTTTTTTCTACTACACGCTGTAACGGCTTTAACGAATAAACAAAACGAACTCAGTTTGGGATATAATATCAAAGTTCTCCTGTCTATTTAGTAAAAATCCTAAATCCATTCACTGAATCACTGATTGACATCGCACTACCTTCAATGCAGGGTCGACAAGCATGTAATTTTGCACATGATAAGATATAATTTTTGAGAATTAACACATTAAGCCTGTGAAAAAGGGTCGAAGATTGGTATAGAAGCTCGTCATTTTTGAAGTTAGAAATATGGACATTAAAATTAAAGCCAATTAAAGTGAATTGTCATCGTCTCTCATGGATTTATTATAATATTTTGATATTATTAAATGTCTAAGTTTGTATAATAAGTGATGATGATGATGTTCTCCTAGCCGATTCCGGCCACGGCGGCCAATCTCAATGAGATTAGCCAACTGCGCAGGAGATATTATAGTGCACAAGTGTACGCGCAGACACAAGTGCACTCTCTTTTCCTATCACTCTCATACTCCGGTGGGACGACCACTCGACACGACCGGTGAGAGTTAAGGCGCAGGACCGACGGCTTTACGTGCTCTCCGAGGCACGGGGGTGAAACACCGCCAACTCCAGACTCAATAACTAAACTTGGCCCGACCCGGGACTCGAACCCAGGACCTCCGGGTGTGCAGCCGTACATGCTAGCCACTACACCACCGAGGCAGTTGTATAATATAATAACACTTTGTTAAAAGTTTCTCGTTGACATTATTATGTGATGCTCATATTATATAATAAACACACTGATTGCCAGTAGCATGTTAAATGAAGTTGTTACTCGTATGTCATTTACGATATACGAATACGAGTCCAAACGTAGTAAGGAGATAAATACATCATGCAACAGCGGTATGCTTCAATTAGTGCATCCATAAAACAATCAATTATAATCAATGAACACTACCTACCTATAAATAAGTTCTCTACAATGATTTGTTTTATTTTAAACTAGCGACTCACCCTCGCTCTACTCGCGTTTGTCTTTGCCTAGCTTGCATCCCGATACAAACTTTCATCCCCATGTTCACCCCCTTAAGGGACGATTTGAGCGATAAAAAGTATCCTATGTCCTTTCCAGAGTCTCAAACTATCTTCTCACCAAATTTCATCTAAATCGGTTCAGTAGATCCAGAGATTACGCCCTACAACCTCACAAAATTTACCTCTTTATATTATTAGTATAGATGATGGCAATTTGATAACTATTTTAGATAGCTTTATAGATAGAGAGCCCATTTTTGATAAATCTTAAAAATATATATTACATACTGTAACAATACCAATAAATTTGTTTAAAAAGTAGATCATCAAGGTGTCCTTGAAACATATATAGAAATGTAGGAGTGTGTCATGTCCTACTAAAGCTGAACAAGTGGGTCACCTCACCTCAACTATTATGCAGAGCAATTGTTATTGATCATGTAGCACACCTTGGCCACTTGACAACAAACAAAATCAATCCTAACTAAATAAAATGAATGGGCTTTGTAATTGTTAATTTACACACAATTAACTATATTTATAACTAAAAATAAAAACGTTTGTGTTTTTTAGGCTTAGCTGAGATTATAACAGGGCCTGTGAGTGAGTGATCTTAATGATTAGTATTAATAGAGTAACAATGATCAGTACATATAGTGCCTTTACTTCAAAGATTATTATGAATGTCATCACTCATCAGTGTTATTACACTGGCTAAATATTTTATTAAGGTTTTATATAATAGATTGTGGATATTGAAATGTTCAAATTACTTTAATAAAATGTACATTGAATAAGAATTTAAAACACATTTGTATATCAAAAGCTGTGAAAATAAATTATCTATACATATATTAAAATTGTAACTAAGTGGACTCTGTACATTAAATATTTTTTGGAAAACCTTATTGAAATAGACATTTAAATATCGATACAGAGACTGAAACTATAGTTTTTAGAATTTTTGTCGGTCTGTCTGTTACTGCATCACAGAAAAACCACTGGAGGGATTTTACTGAAATTTGGTCTGATGATAGCTGGTTAACCAGGTCAACATATAGGATACTTTTTATTGTGGGTAAATATCTCATCTCTGAGAAATATATACTAAATTTTAAAACAAAAGTAGGGACGAACCCGGTCAGAGCGAGGGTGAGTCGCTAGTAATTAATATAATTACAACATTACCTATTATAGCTGGGGATAGTATCGATGCAAGTCCATGGCTCAGGTCGTAGATATACAGGTCTACAGGAACTCCTTCCTCACTTGCCATATTGATCAGCAACCAGGTTCAAAAATATCTACACAAAATTTATCACGTTTTAAGTTCACTAAGACTAACATATAAGAATTCTGATGAGAAATTAAATTTTTCTATCTTTCCTTATCTTCTTCAACTCACTCGATGATGATTAATCAATGAGCTCTACAAAATCTTTAAAATACACTGAACCATATATTATATTTGTTTTTGGATTTATTGACTTCTATTTCACTAATAATTAGATTATCGAATTATTCTACAAACTAAAATATGCGATTGTTCCAAATGCAAGACGTAAATAATTACGATATGCGACGCGCGCAGTGGTTCACGTCGGTGCAGCGAGACGGCACCTGTGCTTGCGCTGCGGCGCCTCAGCCCTATCGCACAGATCTATTCGCCGCCCACTGACTTCACATTAACTATTTTTAAGCTGGTAGCAACGTGAAACTTATCTCACGATATTTTCGTTATTTAAGGATGTAATGAATACTTAACAAAGGTGTAAATGTAATAAAGTCCGATACAAAACAACTACATTTTAAAAGATATAATTTTTTACCTGATATGAATGTTTGCGTCAAATATTACAAATAAAATTGCAAGCACACATTACGGTATTTTCTGTATTCTGCTCATATTATCTTTTACTTTTGTTTTTTAGGTACATATTTTGAAAAAAAAAACTAATAAAAAGCGCTATAATTTAATTCAATTTTCTTGTGCTGTAATCGAAAATAAACATTAAAATTTAAAACAAGACATGAAGACAGATGAAAGACATAAATATATGACAAGACATTATTCGACTTTGAGTTTTGAGTTTTGACAGCTATTTTAATTAACCAAACGTCCTTTAATTCTGTTAAGAAAAAGTAGGTATCATAAAGAAGTTGGTTAAAAATAAATCATAAATTATTATCATTATTTATATTTATTATTTATAATCATTTCATAATTTTTATTATTATAAATTTAACTATATAATATATTATATACCAAAATGCTTTTTAATTTAGATCGAAATAACTTGCAATATTTAATTATTTTTCAAACACTAACAATAAGTAGAAAAAAGTAACAAAATTATTCATCATTGATGAGAGTAATGTTTATGAACGTTAGTTGTTATTTGTGTCATGTCATTGTCAATTTGTAAAATTGTCATGTCAGTGTAGTGCTGTGTTTTACTTTAAATTTTTTACAAAAATAAAATGTCAGGAACTAAAAAAATGGTAAATGTTTCTTTTAAACATATATTGTACCTTACAAAGGCTTCCAAAAGCTTAATATAGAACTTCATCTTTTGTAGGAAGAGAAATCTCAAAGCTTGAAATTCCTTAGTGTTATGTCAAGTTTTTGAATTTTTTAATATACCTACTAAAAGTTGTATGGTTTTATTTATTGTCGGCATAGTTAATTCACTTCATAGCTTTAATCTCTGTTCATAATACTACCCAGTGGTTAGAGTATGATGATGACTAGGCACATTTGATTGTAAGGTTTGTTGACAGCAATGCTTATATGAGGTTTTACGTTGTTAGATACTGCGGGTGCAGTCATCAGAAGGCACAGCTCGCGTTGAGGTGCTGGACTCCGATGTAACGTCACGATTATTCGAGCGTGTCTATGAGGCTCTACATTTGAACACTTTTGGATTTGCATTGTATAAAGATCGTGCAAGAAAAGAAGAGATTGTATCGAGTAAATCACGACAGTTACGAGATTATGGCTTGCAACATGGAGACATGTTGTATTTGAGTCCTGTCAATGGTGCGGTGCTCTTTGAACAGGCTTCCACTAGTGCTGAGGTAAGTATTTTAAATACAAAGATCATAAATATAATTTGATTTATCATATTTAATAAATATTAGATAATATGTTCACTATGATTTGTTTTATTAGATTAATAACAAGCCATTTGGAGAGCCAGCACAGGCTGGTCCATCCTCAGTGGAACCTTTAAACTCAGGAACAAAGACCATTGGTCCTGTAGAAGATGAGGTAGACTTAGAGCTATATCGCCTCTCAGGAACTATACAAAGACAGCGAGATGAAAAATTGTAAGGAAACCTGAATTCATATTTTTTTAATAATTAGAATTTGAATTAAATAATAACTAAAGTATATTTGTTAATTTTCAATGTCTAATTTTTAAACATTGTCCATATATTTATGATTCCTGTTTCTAGATCTTTTTGCAACATTTATAATAAAAATACTTATTTATGTATTAGTGGCTACTTTTGCTTTATACTACAAGTAATATTACCCACATATCATGTACCTGCAGAAAGAGTATCATTCTCTTATCTAACTGACTACAGTGACATCTTTTTGCTTTCATTATGTTAAACATTCAATATTAAATTTTATGTATATAAAATTTGCAGATGTCGTCACAACTCTAAGGGCTGCTGTGTACACTGTTCTCCTTTAGAACCATGGGATGAGAACTATCTCAAGGAACATAACATTAAGCACATGTCCTTCCATGCTTACCTGCGTAAGATGACCTCAGGCAAATTCATCACGTTAGATGAATTGTCATGCAAAATAAAACCAGGTGATTTTTAACTTGTTTAAATTTAGTTTGAAATAAAATTTGTGGTTCATCATCATTCAAGAACTGGATTGCATATTTTATGTATGGTGTTAATTAGAAATTGACTTATTTTGTTATGCGTCGGCAGGCTGCAAGGAGCACCCGCCGTGGCCGCGCGGCATCTGCTCGGCGTGCCAGCCCGGCGCCGTGACGCTGAACCGCCAGCGCTACCGGCACGTGGACAACGTGCTTCTGGAGCACGCGGCGCCCGTGGAGCGCTTCCTGGCCTACTGGCGCGCCACTGGCCACCAGCGCGTGGCCTTCCTGCTGGGCCGCTACGAGCACCACCCGGACGTGCCGCTGGGCGTGCGCGCGCGCGTGGCCGCGCTGTACGAGCCGCCTCAGGAGTGCTCGCGCGACCGCGTGGCGCTGCGCCCCGACGCCGGCGCCGCGCTGGCGGCCGCGTTGGCGGCGCGCCTGGGCTTGCGCCGCGTGGGCTGGCTGTTCTCCGACCTGCTGCCGCTGGACCTGGCGCGCGGCACGGTGCGGCACCTGCGCGGCGTCGACACGCACTTCCTGTCCGCGCAGGAGTGCATCATGGCCGGCCACTTCCAGAACGAGCACCCCAACGCGTGCCGCCACGCCGCCGCCGGCCACTTCGGCTCCAAGTTCGTGACGGTGTGCGTGACGGGCGACAGCGGCCACCAGATCCACCTGGAGGGCTACCAGGTGTCGGGGCAGTGCCAGGCGCTGGTGCGCGACGGCGTGCTGCTGCCCACGCGCGACGCGCCCGACCTCGGCTACATCCGCGACTGCACGCCGCAGCAGTTCGTGCCCGACGTCTACTACAAGGTACGCCACTACTCACTTCCCATCATGAGTTTGCTTTGGTTACAATTCTGCTAGCCTATGAAATTACCATGTTATTTCAAAATGTCTCCTGTTATTTGTTGTAAAGCAAATATCATAATCTTGTAGCCGATGGTCTTCGGATGTTAAATTATGAAACCACAAAAGGACATTAGTCTTTATATATTGACGAGGAACCACTTAAAGTCGTGCAAAAATTACCCTCGTTTCTTCAAAATGGAATAAATTAGAATAATTACTTTTGTAGCTCTTATAAATTACACTTGAATCATAATTATATGCGCCCATATACAAGTCACAGATATTATACACCAAGATGAGGGATTTTTTTAAATGTTTTCATGTACATGCAAAGATATAACTTGCCCTTTCTTTTGGAAACTGCAGCTAATACTGCACACTTCAAACAACAACAACTGCAATAATTTAATTATGATAATTAAATATACTGTTATAAATGTTACTAAGCTTGCTGTTCCGCATAACATCAAAAATTGAATTTAACATATTAAATATTTACAAATAATACACATAAACCTTCTTTGTTTATTGCTGTTTCTATTTGCAGGGGCAGGCAGTGATTTATATTTGATTTATACTATGATTTAGATGAACAACTTTCGCTCGAACTCAACGTTGCATTAGCCCATGGAAATAATATATTACCACATGTTTAATAATTGTTAATCCCTACAAGTCTTCAACCCTGCTACTAATAATTTTGTGTAATAAATCACTATTTTTTTTGTATGAAGGACAACTCGGCTGCACCAGTTATTGTTTTTTCTTGTGGCAATGACAGATTTCCTGTAGTAAAAGGTATGCTAAATGTTATATCACTACATAAAATTTTGTTATAAATCCGTTCAGTACTTTTTGCATGAAAGGCAAACAAACAGATAAAAATTTGAATAACTGTGATTTTGGGATCTATATATATTCCATACACAATATGTAACAGTCATAGTTTAAAAAAAAACATTCCAAGTACAGTTTTCATTTCTTTTGTACATATTTCCTTGCTTCGCTCGGGTTCTTCCCTGGACACATACGTATTACATGGATATAAATAGTTATTAGTATTATATTTCCGATGTTTATATAGTTATTCTGTTATTCGAGGTGGAGACAAATACAACAAATTAAAGATCATAACAATCAGTCCAGCCGTTCTTGAGTCATAAATGGTGTAAATAACCCGACTTTGTTTTTTATATAAATAGATTATATTATTAAATGTATATTATGAAAATAAGGTATGGTCTATACGTGGTAATAGTGAAGTGCTATATGGTTAGTGAAGTGCTGTGTAACGATGTACAAAGTGATTATTGTTAATTTGAAATGGAACTTTGATTGCAACGACTTTCCTTTATAACACTTCCCGTATAACGCCCACTGTGTAAATCATGATAAAATAATGGAAAATAATAGAGAAAATTAATGCTGCTTCGAAATATATATATATATATATATATACTAGCGACTCACCCTCGCTCCGCTCGGGTTCGTCCCTAACGTGGGCCACCCTTATAACTTAGGGATATGGAAAATAGATAGTAGCCGATTCTCAGACCTACTGAATACGCATGTAAAAATCGGTAAAGCCGTTTCGGAGGAGTACGGTAACTAACATTGTGATATGGAAATTTTATATATTAGATATATAATCATAATATTATATATATATATATATATATATATATATATATATATATATATATATATATATATATATATATATATATATATATATATATATATATATAATTTGAATGTAATAGTGAGATATTAGATTGTAACCTGATGCGAACTTAGCCACGCGAATATATAGTCCAATCGATATCCGGTTTAGGAACAAAATATTGAAAACCTGAAGTTTTATGATTTTAAAATGTTAGCAGGTATATAAGGAACAGAAATTCGTAAAATGCCCCCTCTGCTCAGCTACCCTCGAGAAATGGGGGGACGCAAAGCGTTGAAAAATAGTTTTTTTCAATTTCCGGCTTACTGCGACCTACTATCGAAAAATGTTTTCTATAAACGTTGTAGGTTATTACTAGACCACTTTCACCAAATAACACTTTTTACAATAACCTCAAAGTTTTCGAGATATTTGCAGAAAACTCAGTTTTTAACTTTTTATTGGGTTTTTTTATTTGTAATCTCTAAAATAATGAAAATGAAAAAAAATAATTTGAAAAACTGCGATAGATCCTTGTACAAATATGACTTAAATTTTTAAAATTACCCTTTAATCTACTGTGCATCCATTAAATGCTAAGATATTGATGATAAAAAAGAAAAGATCCTTTTTTATTGAAAGACGAATATCTCAGGAAAAAAATCGACGTAAAGAGTTAAATAACAAAAAAACTTTTTTTTTTTATTTCTTAACCAAACTATGACTAAATTTCGTAATTATCAACTAATTTTTTTTTATTATATTTTTAACTATTGAATAAACAAGATTAGACTTTGAATTAATTTCATTTCTTTCTGTAATTACCTTAAAGCACTAATTTTTTTTTTCAGAAAAAATCAATTGAAAAAAATTTAGTATACAAAGTAAAAATTATCGATTACTCAAATGTTTAAAATTTTTAAGGGTGTTTTAGCATGACGACTATACAATGTTTTTATTTTTTCAAAAAATAAAGTTCAAGACGAAAAGAATGAGCCCTATTTGAAAATTGAACGATTTTTTTTTTAAATGTAAACGTCCACTTGAAGTTGGGGGTTTGTGTTAAATAGTTTTTTAAGTTTTATAATTAATATATATGTTAGTTTTAAGGTGAATATGTTATGGGCCTCTATTTACATATTTTTGATCCTTTTGTAAATATACATCAATTAAAAAAATAAATGATTAAATATATAAATATATATATATATATATATATATATATATATATATGTATATATATGTATATATATATATATATATATATATATATATATATATATATATATATATATAAGTTGTAGATTTACTAGACTTACAAATTTTGTAGAAAACATTTTCCAATAAAATGTTACAGTAAGCCGGAAATAGAAAAAAACTACATTTCAATTTTTCAATGCTTTGCGTCTCCTCATTTCTCGGGAGTAGCTGGGCATAGGGGGCATTTTACGAATTTCTATTCCTTATATAACCTGAAGTTTTATAATATTAAAATGTTAGCAGGTGCTAACATTTTAATATTATAAAACTTCAGGTTTTAAATTTTTTTTCTATTAAAAATAAACGGATTCCGATTGGTCTATTAGGAATTTTTACATTAGTGTTTCACAATATACATTTATTATATATTATGTCAAGATAATTGCATTTTACTCTTTTACGTACATTTACGCTCAGCCGATGCATTAAAAATAGCTTCTATGTATTTTATTTGTGCCGAATTAGGTACGTATCGATTGTCATTTAGTTAATGTATATAGCTATATACAATTTTCTGTGTGAGTGTACTATATACAGTGTACGAGTATATATGTACATATCTAGTAGGTTGTACTGCGCACACGCTTGCATTAAAACTATGATTGTTGTTCTTTTATGTATCTTATTTGTCTATTTTAGTATATTTAAAGAAATAGGTGGGTTAATAAAAGATTTGTTGCCGTTCCGTTTATTTATTAGTTTATATATCACGAGTTCGCATCGGACGATGACATTTAGGACATTGCATGCTGCACACAAAACAAACGGGCTTGTCTGTCGCCACTTTCGCTATTGTCACATAAACTACATTTTATCACATATACATATGATATTTTTGTATAGTAAACACTAATTACAACACGTGAATAGAATATCGAACACTGAACATCTATAAACGCTATAGAAAAATAAACATAACTTTACTCGAGACGATCTGGCAAACGATTGAGTCGCCACGCGAATGTACAACAACACCGGGAAATAGTAAAGCAATATTCAATATAATATTATACCAATAGCCAATACCAGCAGGCACTCACCGGTGCGAGGCCTGCGCCTCTCCCACACAACTTATCTAAGATTTCATCACAGTCTTAAAACTTTCGGAAATATAATTCGTATTACAACTAACATTAAATAGAATCATCAATAAAGAGGTAACATTAGCTCGTAAATATATTACTTTATATATACTTATAACATCAATACAACAACGACAATCAGTAGCTCGCCACTCGCAGCGTCGATACTTTCAAAATAAAGCTCTATAATTAAATCCATTTATAAGGTTTAACATTTATTGACACACATATATTAAACTGATGAAAATGTTTTTAAACGCTTAAATTTCTACAGCGGGACAAGGCGTGACCGGAGGAAATGGGGCTCCGGATAACGCCACAGGAACGCGTCACATTCATCACAATATCATACAATACTCTAATATTAACAAAAATATACTCATTTAAATGTCAAATATCTAACTAGAAGAGAGGTAGAAACACGTACGCTCCGCAGCACCTTCGCGGTGGCTGACACACTACGTTCGTTGACCCGCGACGCCAACGCGTTGTGCGCTGCGTGCCCATACTCACGACACCGATCATACAAACGAAACTACTAGAGAAGATCAAGCCGGCGAACTTCTCGTAAATACTTCAAGTCTTATATCTACTTACAAAAATAATTCAGCCCTAGTAAAATTTACAGACGAAATGACAGGGTTGGTCCAACGGTTGAGAATGTAAAAAAAGTACAAGAGCGGCGGCTATAAATATTTAAAAAGACGCGATGAGGATATGCTTGGACAAGAAGACACGGGCCAAACTATGTTCAGTTTAGTTTGCCACAGTTGGCTATTACGATAGTGCTATGAGGCTTGCCGGTGCTGTCTCCGGTGCGGCTCAGGCGTTCCACGAGCTCCAACCCCTCCACCACGTACGCGAAGATAGCGGTGAAGCCGCGTATCTCCCGCAGCATAATACGGAACTGTGAACCGACCAGGCCTTGGTTGTCGTGGCGTTTCTGCGATCGACGCATGCCCACTGCGCCTCGCACCGCTACCATCTTGGTATAATCTGGCATGAAGTAGTTCTCTTCGAAAATGGAATACCCTCCACGACCATTGTTCAGCTCGAAATCTCCAGTGATCAAGCTCTCGTTTTCCCAACACTGGAAAACGTGGCAGCCGCAGTATCCGATGCCAAGTTCACCAGTGGAGAGAGCAGAGAAATTTTGTGCCATGCGAGGTGCTACGTCGTCGCGGACCTCTATCACGATGCGCCCAAAAGGCGATCCGTTAAACTCCAAGTTAAAATAGAAAAGAGGGTACACGCTGAGGTTGCGTTGCAGCAGCGAGCCCACCATTGCGTTGGAGCCACTTGTGAATGTAGAACCCCCTGGCGACGAGTGCGCTGTCTCGCAGACTCTTTCCGGCAGCGCGTCTAGTTCCAGCGTCGTAGCCACATCATCGACTGCGCCGTCAAGCTGTTGCCCGCGTTGTGTGAAGCAGTTCCGGGTATAGAGCTGTGCCATGCAATAGTTGGCCAGGAATAAAACGGGATCATGGCGTTCCGTCGCCGGTGACGGAGGTGACTCGCCGATGCTTAGTCCGGCTAGCGCCTGGCGCATTAGTTCAAAGTCCAGCGGCACATTCGCATTGCGGATCAGATCGTCCAAGCGGCACTGCAGCAGCGCGTCGGCGTGCCGTGCACGGAGCTTGTCGCGTTCGGCGACAGCCCCCGCTAGAGAGCCGCAGTTGTCGTCTATCTTCAGTAGTGCGCGCTCTGACGATGTCAGTAAAATGGCGGGTGCGGCCAACTCGCAATCGAGACGCACTTTAAGCGCGGTGGTAGCGTCCAGGGCGTGCACGAGAAGATCTCGCTGGCGCACAGCGAGGCGCTGCAGGTCGGCATACAGCAGGCGTGCGTCGCGTTGCATGTTCGCGCGCGCCTCGCGTGGCGGCCGCAGTGAGTGCGCGTGGTGGGCGTGGTCGCAGGCGCGGCAGGCGCGGGCGCCACACGTCGCGCACCACATGACGGGCAGTGCATGCGCAGCGCACGCGGGCTCGGGCATTAGGCGACGCGCCAGCGCCTGCACGGCGACGTGTGTGGGCAGCGCATCGGCGCCGCCCAGAGGCAGCTTGGTGCGCTGAGAGCAGTGCGCGCACCGCACCTCTTGCGCGCCCCGAAGCACGCCGCGGGTACACGCCAGGCAAAAGTGGTGCTTGCAGTCGAGGAGCTTGGGTGCGCGTTCGGCATCGTTAAAGGCGCGCTGGCAACACGAACAGATGGCCAGCTCCTCGATGTCATCGAGCTCGGTGCGCGCCATAGGGAGGTACATGGCAGCCGGCGCGGGAAACGAAGCTCGCTAAGCTCGAAGGATCGAGGACACGAGAGTACCTACTCTGTCGCTAGGCCGTCTTTCGCGCACGTAGATCACATTTTACAAACAACGGCCCACGAAGTGCCGCACATTATGACATACTACGTAAAATTTTTACTAAATTAATATGATTGATGCGGAGTGCCACGTATTTTACGTTTTGTGTACACGCGCTATGTAGTGTTTTCACATCTGCGCCGTGCTTCCCGTCGCTCGGTCAACAGATTACCGTACGTCGCGATATCCTTGTAGGGGCGTCAAATAATTAGTTTGTTTAATGCTGAATAAATGTTTATATTTTAATGTTGGTTTATTATTAATGTACAAAAATTCAATAAATACATTATTATTGTAACCATATTAATGACATATATTCTCATAACGATTTATATATTGGTAAAATTGCACTACGAAATTTGAAAAAAAAAATAAAATTAAATAGGTGTTCTTATTCAGGGTAATTTTTAATTTACTGAAAACCTTTTGGGAATATACTATGTACATCATAACAACATCTGTAACAAGAAAAAGTAATATTTCTTAATTTTTTATTTTAAACGGTAAAATTCTGGCATCTGACCAAGTTTAAATGAGTAAGCACCACCTCCTACACCCCTCCACCCCTCCCACTCCACCGGCCATGCGCTTTCTTTTGGTAATATCGGACTATTACTGTTTAGAAGGTGCAACGAAAATATTTTTATTTTTGTAAAATTTAATAAATATTTATTTTTGCGTCGGGGGTTCAAAAACTATTTCAGTTTTAGTTACATGTTTTATTCCATATTATATAAACTACTAAACTAATTTTAATGACACCTTTACTAATCCCTAAGTGGAAATAAATGTAAGCAAATAAAAAACAATAATCATGATCCGATTACTAGTTTCGGAGAAATTTGTGGACATCATATATATACATACTTACATACATCTATAAAATAGATTATGATATGTGAATATGTTGCAATTACAATAATATTACATGCATACCTACGTGTCGAATTGATAACCTCCTTTTTTTGAAGTACATATTTCTTTTATAAAGTAAATAGTAGCAGAAATAGATGTGTTGCTGAAGTTCTAATTTGTTTAATTTACAATTTTTAATAAATAAATATGGATTGCTATTATTTACTTATGATTTTATGAAACCCAAAAAGCTAAATAAAACTGTGAAAAAAAAAACGGAAAAATAGTTTCATATAAAATGTCAAATATTCATTTCTTTTCTAATTTTAAATCTAAGCGAGTATTATGATGATTTAAATTTTTAATACGGCTTACCTTACTAAATTTCTCATACCAATTTCATAATAAATGGTATATCATTTATTCACGAAGGTTGGTATAGTGACGTCGCTACAAGGTTGTAACGTACGACTTCAGTAAGCGCCGCGAAATTCTAATGATAAGGGCGGGCGGGTCAGTGCGCGCGCCTCCCGCCCCGCGCCGCGCTATCGATCCTCCCGGTGCAACGCGCGCTAATGTAACGACGACGCGCTGCATCTACGCTTGCGTGCAATCCCATGTTAACGAATGTATAATACAATTTAATGCAACGGCCTTGTCCCGGGACCGCCCCCGCCCTCATCGCCCTTCCTGTCCTCCCCGCCGACATCCATCTCCTGTACCGAAATACACTTGACTCTTAACATTTTACATTTCGGTCGATATCTACATATGAGCCTGAATGCTATTTACCTGTTGAATGTAATAGTCCTGATATATGTATTTCTATTAGATTGGTACCTACTAATAAAACTTACTACATAAACAGATTAATTATGTGAATGTATTATTTAAAAGTTATATTATGTATTACTAATTATGTTTGAAGGCAGTGGTAGCCCAATGGTAACACGCTCGCTTTTGAAACCGAGTATAGGGGGTTCATATCCAGGGTCTGGCTTTTCCGATATTTTCATGTGCAAATCATTTCCAACATGATTACCACGTGTCTTACGGTGAAGGAAAACATCGCGAGGAAATCTGCATGTCTGAGAGAACGTCAACAATCAACATGCACTTGGCCAGCGTGGTCGAATATGGGCTGATCCCACTGCTGGGCACAGGCCTCCCTTCAATACGAGGGACTACGTTAAAAAGGGCTGAATACATACATACATGCAATTATGTTTAATAATTACTGCATAATATAAGAAATAGACATACGAGTACATATATTCGTTAATTGATGTCTATTTCTTAAATGTAAAAATTGAAATCTAACGACAACCTAGTTAGGTATGTCTAGTGCCTTTTATCGCTAAGTTTCTTTCACATTTATAATATTTACATTCTAATATAAATGTATGTTTACATGTATGTATGTCCATTTTAAGCATCCCACTGCTAAGAATGTGCCTTCAATGCAGGGAGGATAAGGCCATAGTCCACCAAGCTGGCCAAGTGCGTGTTGGTGGACTTTACGTCTTAGGAAAACTTGTTATGTATCATGTAGGATTCATGGTATTCATAGGACATGGGATTCATAGGTAGATCATGATATCCTAGATCCGAGTCCTGCGTCATGCCTAAAGAGCAGAGTAATGTCAACTGTTTATTTTAATTTCAATTTTGTTTTTGCTCACTAATGTAAACTATTATTACTAAGTTACTATGTTGTTGTCTTTTATTAGAATGCAGTGTTGCTTATAATTAGGGCATCATTAAGACTAGATCTTCTTTTGTTTATTACCATGTACAATTGTAAGGATGTATGCTCTGTTAGCGACCTATGTAATAAATAAATAAATAAAAGAAATAAATAAGAGTAGTGTTCCGCAATCGGTATATTACAAATATTTCTTAATAGAAATTATAATGTTATTAATAAATAATAAGGTGTCGTGGGATTCCAGGTAGGGACGAAGTTCCTTTCGCAGTCTGCCCTTGGTTTATACATAAGGTCATAAAAATTATCACGAGTTATAAAGGTTATCATAAACATCGAGCACATGTACATGTACATATTGAAGCTTATCGAAGAAAAGCCTACACAGAGTGCACACAATTTCTTGATCGCCCGGTACTTATGATGAGTCGTGTCGGTCGACATATTCTTCGACACTTTTTTTCTGTTTAGCTCTCATTTGTCAAGTGTGCCGAGTAAAACGTACGTTAAGGAACTTCGTTAAAAAAAAACAATGTTCAAATTCAAAATATTTTGCTCGACATTAAATTATTACAATTTTTAACTAAACTTCATGAGTTTACCATCAGTTTGGAACGAAAAAGCTTTAAGAGCAATGGAGCTGCAAGTAGGATTATTAGTGTAGGACACCAGCTTGTCGATTAATCTCCTCGTCTTCGTGTGCTCCTAGGTCTTCCTGGTGAGGGATGCTGGTATGTTTGGTGTAGGATGCCAGCGTTCCTCTTGCCTCTTCGTCTTTCTGTGTTATTGCCGTCTTTTGTATTTATACACTATGACAATAAATTGCCAATATCTCCCAGATACGGTTAAAGTGATCTTTATAAAACGTTCCAGGAGCGTGACGCATACGGCAATGAAGTGAACGTGTCGGCGAAGCGCCTGCCGGTCGCGTACTTGCTGGTGGACGTGCCGTGCGGCGTGGCTCCCGCCACGCAGCCGCCCACCTTCGACCCGCGCGCCACTTTCCCGCCCGCGCACCGACCGCTGCAGGCGCACGTTCAATCTCTGCGCGCGCTGCACCGCCACTTGCAACAGTACGACTCCTTCCTGGAGGCGGCCTCCGACTTCCACGTGCTGCTGTACATGGCCAGCAATGAGGCCCTGCCGCTGTCGCTCGAGCAGCTAGCGCCGCTTCTGGACGCCGTGCGCGAGCGCGACGCCGCCGCCGCCGACGCGTGGCGCGCCGAGCCGCACGCCGCCACGCTGCTGCGCCTGGCGCGCGCCGCGCACGACGCCGAGCCCGACGGCGGGGCGGGCGGCGCGGACGGCGCGGGCGGGCGGGCGGCGCGGGCGGCGGGGCGGGCGGCGTGTGGACGTGCCCGCTCTGCACCTTCCACAACGCCGCGCCGCTCGACGCCTGCGAGATGTGCGCCATGCCCAGGTAAGGTATAGTATAAATGGACGGAATTTTTGAGTTTGTTTTATTTAACGTATTAAATGAAAACACCTTTTTAATTAACATTTATATAGTATCAAAGATTGCAAAGAGAATCACCAAATACCGACTATATCTTCTTCGTGGTCATTACAGTTTTCACAGAATGGTCGTGGTTATCATTTTGGTGTTGTGTCCCATTTGCCAATATGCCTCCACTCCTCTCTCGCTATTGCCTTTCTCGCACATTATACAGTGGGACGTCTCCTGCCTACTTGATCCGTCCACCTCATAGGCGATACCACGCGTCCTAGTACTCTCTACTCTTCCTTGCTTCACTAAGTGCTCGATCGATGCATCGTTGTGTCTAAACATGTAACCGAAGTAGGTGAGGATGCGAGCCTGTGTTGAAAAGATGTTGCTTGATGCCGACTTCTCTGAGGATCGAAATTTGAAATGTTAGCCCGGAATGCGGCCCAGGGTAATCCCAGCATTCTTCACTAGAACCACATCTCGTACGTTTATACTCTTCTCACTATCTCGTAGGGTTCACGTCTCCGAAGCTTAGAGGAATATGGGGAACAAGCGTTCTAATTAGTCGGGTCTTGGTGGGCTTGAATTTTTTGTGGTTCCATCCATAATTTTTGCGATTTGTCCATCGCCGATCTAGTTATCGACATACGTCTTATATATAATTATTCAAGATATATGTTTCGGAGCAATGATCTCGTGTGTGGTCGCCGGCGCGATATCTTATCATTATTTTCTTTTTAATATCATAATTCATACCTCTTCTACTTCTCCAACTTTTACCATTTTTGTATAAAACATTCAATATTAAAGAATCTGAGTTTGACAAAAGAAAGCACTAATTAAGCCCGCTTATTTTATATGGAATTATAAGTTTTAATTTAATTTATGTTACAGGAACGCGATGTAAATATCCAGACACTAGCCAAGTTAACTTTTGTATCGACGCGACGCGACGCCGGCGCGCGCCTGTCGAAGGTTACTGTAAGACATTAATAAATGCTATTTTATTGTACCGCCCTCTTGTACTATCATTTGTATTCTCGGCATAATATTACACCAGTGCGAATATCATATTTATTTATTTATTAGACAATACCTGTAAAAACACTATTCCTATATACTTTTTTTTCGATAAATGATATTCAAATATACGACTTTTTGAGTTTGTGTGGTTGTAAAAGTTATTGTGATAGTGCGAGCAACGCTCGGTGTAATTACACGGCGCGTAATGCGGGGAGTGGGAAGGGGGGGGGGGGGTGCTCTCAAACAGCTCCCAATCATTTGATACTGCATCCCATGGGATATATATGGGCATAACAAGTTTTATATCTCATATCATATAAATTCATCAAATAATTTGTATATAACATTGTAGAATGTAATAACTGTACAGCGACTATTTAGCAGGGTGAATGTGTGAATGTTTACTCGGTTATAATTAGTTTAAATCAGTTATAAGTAATACCTTTGTAAATCATAGCTGATAGTGAAATGATTTTTATTAAGTTGTATATAAGAAATCGTTAGGAACCCATGATTTATGTCCGGCGTACTCGTAACAAACAAGTGCAGCCGTCCGCCGCGCCCGCGGCTTGACACGCTGTTTATTTTAAAAAGGTTTTTTCACATTGAGAGATAAATAGTTCTCCATTTTTATTTTTACTTATTTGGATATGTCATACATTATAATTTAGTCACAGTCAGTACTTTAATTTTGTAGGCTTGAAGATTTCACGTGTAATATTTTTTATCTATCACGCTCACCTTTATATTAGGAACAGAGTGTAATCTTTACTAACATTAAGAATGCTAATGTGTGTTTGTTGGTTTATTTCTTTCACGCTATAACCGAAACCGATACAGCTCCATGTGTCCCGGTGCCTTACATGGTTCCCGGGGTATGTCAGCCGGGAACAAAAATAAATTTGAGTACTGATCACGAGTGACTGAAACACACATCACAATCAGATATGGGACTGATAGACATGCAAGCGGCAAGCCGGCCAGCGCCCCGCCCCCGCCCCCGGGCCCCGCCCGCCGCCGCGCTCTCGGTGATGATCGATGGCTCCATATTGTGTAATGTTATTTAAGTTTTTAATTTTAGGGCAATTTGTTTTCTTTGTGTACTGTACCCGACGGCCGCAGCCCGCCGCCGCCGCCGTGTCCGCCGCTCGCAGCGGCCGGGCCGCTGTTGTTTTTATAAATAAAACTTTAAAATATACATATCGCGTATATTAATTTTAACACAATTCTCAATAATTTTAACAGTCCTCTCATTCATCGTCTGCTGATGTAATGCGCTCTCATCGGACACTGCCGCAAAATATTGGTCTTAGATTTTATGTTCAAATTTAAAATATATCTATTTTAGAGGCAGAGCTATCCCAGTTATTATGAAGTCGTACATAAATCATAGAGAAAAATTAAGAGCACGGACGGCAACTAAATAATTAATTGTAGCTTCTTACAAACACTTGGTAGGTACTACCTACCCGAGAACTATTAGGTATCTAAGGCAATCTAACACAATACACACGTAATTAGTAGATTTTTAAATTTCGCCATAGTCCACATACACATTTACCTCCAAATATTTCGGTAATGTGAATTTTGTAATATCTTGTTACTTATTTTTAGTTATTTGTAAAAAGCACACTTACAACATACATATGAAACATTTTCAATTTAATTAATGTAATAATAATGTACCTTATATGCATGTCAATTATAAGTGTACATAGCATTTCCATATTTATGAATTAAAAGTATAAAGATTTAAAAATAATTATTATTATTATTATAGATAAATGTCATATTACAAAAGAAATTGATAATAATACATAATAATAAGTAAAATTAAAATCATCATTATAAACAAAAAAATATTATAATAATTAAGATTAATAATCATGCATTTTATAATATTACTTATATTGTTTGTTTTCTGACTGTACTGTCGGGACACTTCAAAAAGACAATACCTATATAGAGTTTTATGTTTCTTAGTTCAATCTGTGTACAATTATTCAGCAATACTAGTAAGTAGCAACACTGTCTAGTATTACTTGATCATGACCTTTAAATATTAAAAGTGTCATTCGCAAACAATACCTATCTATACTAATATTATAAAGAGGCAGAATGTGTTTATTTGTTTGAACGCGCTAATCTCAGGAAATACTAATCAGATTTGAAAAATTCTTTTTGCATTAGACAGCCTGTTTATTGAGATAGGCTATATATTATCTCGTAAAAATGTACGGTACCCGTGGAATAGATTTGTTTTTGCCTAGAGACGAATCCGAAGCGAAGTCAGGGTGAGTTGCTAGTATTTCATAAATGTTTGAATAAAAAAAGGGAAAAATCTTCAAAATTTCGTCCGAATCCAGTGGGGTATCAAAATATAGGTTTTTAAGAAACGATTACAAAAATATATACAACTTATATGTTTAAAAATAATTTAGAATAAGAAATTATTAAATAAAACTAATAAATTTGTCTGACCAAAACTACAAAGCTGTAAATCGCTCTGCATATGTGGTCTTTGTACTTTTAAGATGGAATACAAAGATACGGTGTCAAAAAGATCTTCATAAGTTACAAAAACTTTTGATTAATCAAAAGAATCAAGTCAGGGGCCTTACCATGAACTCTAATAGCATGAATACTATAATCTTACTTTAAGTTTTCGTACCGTGACGTCTTAAAAGCAAGGTTATTATAAGCTTGAAACATTCTTACTTTCTTAGCAGTTTTGCGACGTCACGACATCAAAATTACTAAGAAAATGCTATTATCGTTCATTCAATTCGTACCATGAGGTGAATTTTGACAAATAGCATTCTTACTTTTCTGTCATAATTAGCAACCTTGTAAGAGTTGTTGATACGCGACGGATGTATTATTAATTTCAAAATTTATAATATAAAAGGTAATTGATTGTGCCAGATAAATTAAGTAAAACCTATAATTTTCGTAAATCTGTCGATCTGTGCAATTCTCTTGAATCTGTGTAATTTTAGTACTTCGGTAATTAATTTTGTACACCCTACCTTGTATCTTATATAGTATAAAATATTACTAATAAAATAAGTTCATCTTGTTTTATTCTAATCTAAAAGTTCTCACAAACAAACTATCATCTCATTGACTTTTAATTTTCGCTCGTCGTCAAGCAAGTAAATAATTTGTTCCGAATTTTGTGTCATAATTTATTTTATTTTCTAATAGTTTTCCTAATTTTTAAAACTAAACTGAAATTATTTGTATAAATAGTATAAAAAAGACATAGATTGCGCATATTTGTTTGGTAAGCATGTACTTTTAAAATTAAATAATATAATATTTTTCTTTAATTTTATCCTAGGTAAGTAGTAATCATATTTACGAACGACTATCGGTGTGACAAGGACAGCGCTATACAACTTATATAGCGCTATTTCTTTTCTTTTATAGAAGGGAATAGGCAAATCATTCGTTCTGTCGCATCACTAAACAATTTTAAAACGAGCTTGCTTTTTAAAGTTCATGGTACGAATAAAAGTAAGATTATTGTAATCTTAAAACAAAACATTCTTGAAGTAAGAATGTTTTAAAATAGGTGATGGTAAGGCCCCTGATTGCGGATATTTCAATAATCAAGAAAATTATACAAATTTGATTTATGAGCGTATTATTTCGTTTTCCTTCACTTAGCATATTTTTTAAAACAATAATTATACACAATTTGTTGATGAGACCTCATGGTTGAGGACACATTCTAGCGCAATGCTCGATGCGGCTCGAAGGACCAGAGGAGTTTAGATGAATAATAAATCATGAGGTTTTGTAGAAATTTATTTAATATTTACAATTTTATTTTTAAGCAGCTGACGAGACAACCACAGCGACACAACTCTGAGCGACGGAGTTAAAATAGCTATAAAATAGTCTCAATGTGAATATAATATACTATTACACATTTATGTGGTAGATTGTACTTCAGAGCTTACTGTCATCGAAATAAAAGATAAGAGAATACATCTTTACAAGTTGATATGTGAAGCGTGCGCGCTGTGCTCGCCGCGCCGCAGCGCCACTCGACACGTTACATTACAGGTCTATATTACAAGTGCCTACACTATGTACAAGTCCCAGCGCGCGCCTCCCCCACCTCCCCCCTCTCCTTGACACACCGTAACAATATTTTATTTATTTTAAAAGATAAATATATTTAATTTTAATATAATTTAATATATTGAGATTGCAAATAACAAGGCGAGGCGTGCGCGGTGCGGCGGGACGTGAAGTATTCAAGGGACAGGTCCGAACAGTCCTGCTAAAGCTTTATTTTGGTTTATGCATTATTTCCCTTTTTCTGTTACTCGCGATTCAATTGAGCTAATTTTCAAATCGATCTTACATCGATTCAATAGAAACTTATTGTATTACATTTTAAAGAAGATTTAAGATTCGACCGTAACGTCGAACGGATCTCTGTAATTGAAATATCTATTAAGGCTGTTAAAGTTATAATTTTAATCCAATAATTAAAAAAAATCTTTAATGGCAGCTTACGTGGCTTCTTTTGAATAAAATTCTCGTGTAATAAAAAATACATGTCAATTTTTTACTCGGTGACGAGCTGAAATAGAACAATCGTCAATAAAAAATAGAATAATTAGTCGATAAAATCGAACAACGTCCGGGGGTCTATTTCAGCTCGGCACGTAACACTTTCCTCCAAAAGTCCTTTTGCGTCATTAAACATAGTTGTCCACTCGGCCGCGGCGCCTACTGGTCGGGCGCGGCGGCGGCGGCGGGGGGCCCGGCGGCGGGGGCCCCGGGGGCGGGCGCGGGGGCGGCGCGCATGGGCGGGAAGTGCTTGGGGTCGCGCAGGTCGAAGGCGCCGCGCGGCGGCGAGCCCGCCAGCGCCGCGCCCAGCTCCAGCGCGCGCTCCGCGTCTGCGCACACACCGCTCGTCAGCGCGCGCTCGGCCACGCTCGGCCGCGCTCGGGCGTGCTCGGGCGCGGCCGAGCGTCAGAGGCCGACGAAAGTGTATTAAGCACAAACACCTCGTGAGCCCGACTGCAGCTCACCAAATATTTTCAAAATAGATAGATACTACTAATAATAATTCATAGAGTCCCCTCGCCTTACCCGCGAGGGAATCCGTTCATTTGAACTAATGTGATTTTTTGAAGCATTTGAACGATATAATACGATAACAAAATTATCATTTAAAAATAAATATTAAACACTATATCAACTTGTTTAGATTTACAAATTGCATGCAGGCGATGAGGTGAGGGAATCTGACATATAAAGGAAAACGACCATATCAAATATACTTTTAAGATATTTACAATAATAAAATATAAAAAAACGGTAGAAAATATTACACGAAAATAAAAATATGAAAATAATTAAAACCATCACCGGTTATTATATACATACGTACATGACATGGAATGCCTCACTAAAGGGCACCGGCGCACAACGAACATGCTGCAGAACTCGATCAAATGTGGTTTGCAAATGTACTCTACATTTGTTTAAAGCACCAACCAAAAAAATTGCCTCTATTTAAAATAATTTAAAGTTTAAGATTCACAACAGACCATATATTATAATGATGTATACGATAGGTGGAGTGTAACGTGAAAATGTGACGTGTGAATGGAGGCGACGCGGCAGACTGCGCCGGCGGGCGGCGGGCGGCGCCGGGTACTCGCGCTTCTGCTAAGTTTTAATAAGAAAAAGCAAGCGGTGTGGCCGCGGCCTCGGCGCGACCGCACGCGCGGCGCAAGCGGGGCGTGGGGCGTCATGGCGCGGGAGGGGAGGGATGGGGCAGCGAGCGAGTAACATTGAAACGAGCAAACGGAGAGATCGAGGCCGGTAGGGCGGCGGCGCAGAGCGTCGGTGGGCGGGCGTCGGGGCGGGCGGGGCGGGCGGCTAGCTACCTGTCATGTGGTCCGGGTGGCGGCCGCGCAGCGCGCCCGCGTAACTGCAGCCCGGCGCGGCTGCGGGGAACAACTCGTGAGCGCGGCGTCGCTCGCCGCCGCGTCGCCGTCGCGCCGTCGCCGCGCCCGACGGCGGCGTGACGGCGACGCGGCGGCGGCGCGACGGGCGAGAGAGCGCGGACGCATAGCCACGCCGTTGTGAATCGTTTTAATATAATTATAAATGAATACATAAATTATACTTATACATTATTTATGAGATACCTAATGAATGACAACTGATATGAAGGAGCACCGACCCGTGTCTCGAGGTCGACATATAGATAGATATATAAAATAAATAGTTTTAAGTAATATGCATTACTTAAATATTTATTAAAATAAATATATATATAAACATAAACGTAAAGGGAACACAATTAGGTCGGTACCGCGAAGGTTGGAGCCTGTCTTGAGGAGGGAAGGGAGGGGCACTGTGAGGGGGGAGGGAGGGGGTCAGTGGTATTGCGCGCACTCACTGCTGGTCGGTATGTTGCTTTTACAGATAATTGTGTAAAATAAAGTACCAGCACTGAGCGTTAATACACGAGCGGTAAGTACTCGATAGCGTAAAAAAGAACTTAAATAGAAAGAGAGCTAACGAATGAGAGGTCTACGCGTGTGGTGTGTGCGTGCGTACCGTCGGCGGGCGGCGCGGGCGCGTCCAGCAGGCGGTGCGTGCGCAGCAGCGCGCACTCGCCGCCGTCGGCCGCGTCCAGCGCGTACACGTGCACGACGCCGTCCGACGTGGCCGCCACCAGCCGCGCCGCGCGCGACACGCTGCGGACGCGCACGAACTTTTGTTAATACTTACTTCGAAAACGATGTTACCCCAAAATCAAAATAACTTTTGCCCACACTATTTCCGATTTTGCCACACTATCTCAGAATGCGTACGTAACTTATATATTTTTACACAATGCAATTGACATTTACGACGGTAAAAGATAACTTAAATCATAATCATTGTCAAACCATAGCAAATTATCCCATATGCGGTCACAAAGATGTTACATATGTAAATGTAATTTAATTCTTATTTCATACAATATGTAAAAAAAACACTGGAGGTATATTTTACGTTCATACATCTATCGTAGCGATAGCGAGTTAAAATAATTTTACCACATTTTAAATAAACCTATCTTTTCGGATTTTGTCGCGGATTTATTTGCATTTTTGTTTCCCGACGTTTCAACAAAATGAATTTGTTAATTGTGGGTAGGCTGTCTGTAACAACTATACCTTCAAGACATGTAACACCTCAGTCTCTCCCGTGACCATGGATGCTGTAAAGCATGCGAAATGTCGGGAAACAAAAATGCAAATAAATCCGCGACAAAATCCGAAAAGATAGTTTTATTTAAAATGTCAAATATTCGCGTAAATCTAAGAAAGTATTATAATTTCACCACAGTTTATTTACTTATCCATACCATCGCCTAACGAAAGCCCTCAGAAAAGGCAATCGTGAGCGCGCGCGAGCGAGGCCGGAGGGGCGCTTCCGACTGTTATTACCTTTATATGAGAGTCTAGAAACAGCTTGAGGGCAGAGGGATATTATTATGACTTACTACGAGATAGTACTACAAAGTTTTAATTTCGAAAATTGGTATTTTTGATGATCCCTGGATTTGATAGCATTATTATGTCAATCAATGGACGAGAAACCTACTACTGTACATTTATATACTTTAGTTTTATTAAAAACTTATATCAGAAACTTATATCAGAAAACAAGGACAGATAGTGTGTTTGATCATCGATGACACCCCTGTGTTACACGCACGCGCGGTCATGAGTGCCACATTACGGTGTTGCCTAGTGTCTAATTCAAATGAGGAGCATTTTAATATGTTGATGTTTTTGAGGAAATGTGGCTATATTATGCAGAAGTATGAGGATATTGCGAGAAGGAGCCGCTATTCACACACTTTTCCTCTCACACTTTTTGTGCTTACAAATTTGCGTTGCTAACGAAGGTAAAAAAAACTGGAACTGTGAAATAAGATATCGGTGGCTCACTCTCTTGGGAAACCGAGTGAAGCCAGTACAAATGTCGGGTCTCGCACCCCCGACACATTCAAGAGCGAATCATTTCCAACATCATCGCTACTCGTCTTACGGCGAAGGATATCATCGTGAGGAACTCACTTGGTGACGGCGGCGACGACGCGGCGCGCGGGGCGCGGCAGGCGCGCGGCGGCGAAGGCGCGGCCCTGCGTGAGCACGTCGGCCACCTGCGCCGGCAGGTAGCCCGCGCCCGCCGACACCGCCTGCGACAGCCAGTCGATCCAGCCCGCCTCGCCCGCCGCCGCCTCGCCCGCCGCCGCCGCGCCCGCCGCGCCGCCCTCCGCGCCCGCGCCGCCCTCCGCCAGCCGGAACACGTGCACGGTCTCCGTGTTGGAGGTGGCCGCCAGGTAGGCGCCGCACGCGCTGAAGGCCAGGCACGCGATGCTCACGCAGCGCTTGACGCCGCGCCGGAACTCGTAGAGGCGCGTGCGCTCGGGCACGGCGAACACGCGGATGACGGTGCCGCGCTCGGACGCCGTGGCCAGCCGCCGCCCGCACATGGACCACGCCAGCGCCGCCAGCGGGCTGTCGTGCGCGCTGATCACGCACTTCGCGTTCTGAAACGGACGTCACGAGTCGTAGCTGCGCCGTGTACCAGGGGCGAGGGACGGGGGACGGGGGCGGGGGCGGGACAACTCACGAGGTGCACCGCGTCGAAGATCTGCACCTCGCCCACGGCGCTGGAGCCGGGGTAGGCCACGTAGCAGTGGTCCACGCAGGGCGACAGCGCGCACAGGCCGCGCGGGTTGGGCGGCGTGTCGCGGATCGTGTGTAGGATCTTCATGTCGCGGATGTTGTGGATGTGCAGCGACTCCTCCAAGCATACTATCAGCCTCTGCGAACGTTCAGACATCACATCTATATTTATTATATAACCAAATTTGTACCTACTGGACACGTCGGTCGTCGGTTTAGATTCAACATGACGTGGAGAATTATTTTTTACTTAAAAAACATTATAAAGACGAATTAAACTAAGACTACCAAATAAAACAAGAAACGCTCGATAGACTTACTGATCGATTGAGCTTCACCGCGAGGATGGTGTTGCTGTAACTGTAATTACATATCTCGGTGCCTTTTTTGTAATGGCACACTATTAACTTTCTGAAAAAAATGAAAACAAATTTAATATATTTAAAATGCCCAATAATTAATTAAATAACTAATATTCCTGAGTATAAAATAAAAAAACTACAGTTCAGAGTTTTGAAGGTGTACCATCAAACACGCCACCTCCGGCGCTGGAGGCAACTACGAGTGTATGCTATTTTTTTATCCATAAAAGAATTATTAAAAGGTACAAATTCTTAACATATTATTATGAACTATCGCATAGGCATGTCTATACATATATGTATGTATATTATAGTACATACATAGCATTCACTACAATACTCGGTTAAAAAAAATTAACAAAACAGAAGAATAATTCCGTATAAATATATTGAATCATGTTATAATAAACGTAAATAGTAATTAATAGTAATTAATGAATTTTTCTTTGGTCGAGTAGTTGAGAAGATTACGTGCGTCAAGAAAATGTCGTGCGATGCTCGTCGTCGCGATGACGTCACTCAGTCGCTGTGACCGACGACGGAGCGGTTTACGACGCAACGCGCGTAAACAATATTTATCAGATTTTAAAAATAGTTATCGCTTACGATTAAGAATATACGCGTTTTATTTAAAAGGATCTTGTGTATTTTTCACTACTCATCCTTCCCTTCACACATTGGATGTGAACGCTACGTGTTCGCAGACTCTATAACGTTCCACATTCGCTCTTGCTTCGTTGAAATAAGAAATGTTCGAAGAACGCAAACATTAAATCTGTGTAGGAATAGATCCTTTAATTTTTTTTAAACCGCGGTATCGGCTTCGTTGGCGAAGTGTTGAAATAAGAAATAAATAATTAATTTGATTTAGATCAGGAATAAAAATATTGTAATATGCTCTATATAGAAATAAGTTTTAAACGTTATTTAGCAGAAACCTTTTTATTTCCTCGGATTCTTACGTGAAGATAATAAACACTAGGTATCAAAATATTTATCTTATAAATAAATAAATAAATTATCTTTTTCTAAGATAAAAAGTAGTGTGTTGCACATGAAAGGTACCTATACAATATACATAGGTATATGTGCTAATCGAAGCGCTCTTTACTTTCGAAGCCTATAATTGATAGTAATTTCGCTAAATGCGTTAAGAGTAGACGGCAGGACGCCACCGCGACGCGCCAGTCGCCACCCGTAACGCGCAATAACAATGCAAATGTTGATAAACACTCGCCGTACGTAGTAGGTGCGTGGATGTGGCGTCACAGTTCGCTCGTGTGAATTGTGATTAATTCAATAGGAAAATGATAACATTTTCTGTTGTCGGTTGCGATCGTTCTATCGAAGGCAAAAACGTAATAATACATATTGCAGTAAGCGCTCGTGCGTCCTCTTTCTGGTCTTATCTGCGCTCGAGTAATCCATACATCTATACTATAATAAAACAGTAGAGGTCGAATGTCTGTACATAGCAAAAAAATGCCAAAAACCGAGTCAGGGGGATGTAAGAAGACAAATAGAACAAATCCAGATTTTTTTCCAATCTTTTGTTTCTCTGTCTGTTTGTCTGTTTGTACGTGTTAATCTACGAATCTATTGGACCGATTTAAACGAAATTTTGCATGGTGGTACCTTATATCCCCGGGCAACATCTTAGATACTTTTTATCCCGGAAAATTAAATAGCTCCCGTGGGATAGTTAAAAAAACTATAGTACCTTATACAGCTTAGTACACAACAACTTATGCACCTAATATAGTAAGATTTAACATTCTGATAGCTTATATTGCCGGTCAAACAACAGGTTACTTTTTATCCCGGAAAGAAAACCAGTTCCCGTGGGAACTAATAGATCGCTATTAGTGTTTTTATTTTTCGCTAGTAATATAATAAAATAACAAAGCGTTTGTACATGAATAATTTTTTTTTTAATAATAATATGTGTTACGTGTTGTGTACAGAATAGACCCCAAAACAATACTTGTTGAATTTTTTTTCTGTTTGTCTGCATGTCTGCATGCGCTGTGCATATCATGCAAAAGTACTGAACGGATTTCAACTATGCACATTTTGTAAAGTGATAACTTATTTGGGTCAAAATTTAGGATACCTTTTACTACAGGAAAATCTCTCATACTCACGGGAAAACGCAATAATTGGTTCAGTCGATTTGTCTTTAATTCATAAATTTTAATTATTTTTTACACAAAAATTATATCGCATATCGCAGGGTATAGCAGGGTTCCCCCCCTAACGTGCGTTCACCTTGTCGTGATGGGGGGCTCAGTAGTGCCCGGCAATACAGCCGGGCGCGAAGCCAAGAGACGCACAGGGAGGTGGCCCACTTCGGTGGGCGGTGCGAGGCGGCCCTCTTCGGAGGGCGGTGTATCATGCGGGTTGCTCCTGGTACTACTCTGATAGCAGAGTGGACCTTGGAGCAACCCCGTGGTTCTTGTGGTCTGTTTCGGCAGACCTGCCGTCGGGGCGTCGTAGTTGAATAATAATGCGTAAGCGATCCTGCGACGCCCCATTAAGACGGGGGAAGGCTTTGTTGGGTTTTAGTGGGTAGTACTGGCTTTGCCGGTGAGTACCACACCTCGTGCGTAAATGCATTTCCCAACGTTAAAAAAAAAGGGTATAGCAGGGTTGAAAATTAACATAGGTAATATATTTGGTAATTTAGTGGGCAACAATCCCTCATTTGTATGGGAAAATATAAAATTTAGTTTGGCCGCGAGTCACTATGTACTCGTACATCTTTTATACACTAGCGTGTGCGACTCGCTTGGGTTCGTCCCCATCGGTGATTCTTTAAATTAACATAACTTTTTTATTTATAAATTGATTGAAATAAAACGAATACTAAATGTTAAATAAAGCTTTCCATAATACATTAGTGAAAACCGCGCCGTTCTTACGATTGGCACGCACAAACGCACAGACAAAGAGACTAAAATTCTAAAAATCATTGTTTTGGGTTCTATTGCATTAATAAATACTCTCAATAATAGTTTTTCTCAAATATCATCCATGTACAGACAGCGATCACATACACTTATTATATGTACAGATAATATAAACAAAGTTGGTGTCTACACCTGTCTGTTTCTCCGCTTACTTCTTCTAAATTACGCAACGGATTTTCATACGGTTTTCTATACATATGATGTTCTCCTAGCCGATTCCGGCCACGGCGGCCAATCTCATTGAGACTAGCCAACTGCGCAGGAGATATTATAGTGCACAAGTGTACGCGCAGACACAGGTGCACTCTCTATTCCTGTCACTCTCATACTCCGGTGGGACGACTGCTCGACACGACCGGTGAGAGTTAAGGCGCAGGACCGACAGCTTTACGTGCTCTCCGAGGCACGGGGGTGAAACACCGCCAACTTCCCAACTCCGGGCTGTTACTGAGACTTACTATACAGAAAGACTCAATAACTAAACTTGGCCCGACCCGGGACTCGAACCCAGGAATCTCCGAGTGTGCAGCCGTACATGCTAGCCACTACACCACCGAGGCAGTTATATACATATAATAAAATTGTAACTAAGCCGAATCTGTACATTAAATATTTTTTGGAAAATCTTATTGACGTAGATATTATAATCAATACAGAGGCCGAATCTATAGTTTTTAGAAATTTTGTTTGTCTGTTTGTCTGTTACCGCATCACAGAAAAACCGCTAGAGGGATTTTGATGAAATTTGGTATGGTGATAGCTGGTTATCCGGGTCAACATATAGGATACTTTTTACCGCGGGAAAATATGTAAGTTTTGAGAAAAAATACAAAAACTGCAATGTAAGATTATACTTATATGTAAAACCTAAGAATTTGGTTTTTGGTCATCTTAACGCGGGCGGAGCCGCGGGCAATGCTAGTCACTAATGAAAATAAGAAAGGTTTGAGTATAATATATTTTTTAAATATTTTGTAGGTACATATGGCTGAACTGTGAATGTGTTTGTTTTTTCAATCCTTAATAGTTCTAAAAAACACAACATAGTTTAAAAAAGCTGTTTTATATACTTTTATACATAGGTAACGCTGACTAAACATTAAAAGGTAGGTACATCAAAACAAGATCTTGAAAAAGTAGAAAATTGTTAGTTATTAAAAGGCCTACAGAAAAATTCACAGTACCATGCATGTAACTATCTCCTAAGGTACACTCACTATAACTTTTTTAGATATTTAAAACGTATTTAAAGGACACACCTAGAACTTGGGGCGCACCCAAGCGAAGCGAGTGTAACTCGGTAGTTTATAATAATACTAGCGACTCACCCTCGCTTCGCTCGGGTTTGTCCCTAGCTTGCTTCCTAACACAGACTTTCATCCCCATTTTCACTCCCTTAAGGGTTGATTTCCGGGATAAATAGTATCCTATGTCCTTCCTAGGGTTTCAAACTATTTTCTTACCAAATTTTATCTAAATCTATTCAGTAGATCCAGAGATTACCCCCCTACAACGTCACAAACGTACAAACTCACAAACTTTACTTGTTTATAATATTAGTATAGATACCTAAGTTGTATAACAGCATTAAAATAAAGAAATAAAAACAATTAGCTATACTTGTTAATTTATATATAAGAGGAACCGAATTTCAAAAACGTGACGAAATGAAGAGATTGAGCTAGTTAGTTCAAAATGAAAACCTAAACCTGAAATTCTTATTTCTTGTGCATAGGAGATTACCCTAATATGAACGTCTGACGGTCGGACCGCTGACCGCAGCACGGCGCGTGCCAACAACATAAGGTCACCTGTAGTTGTAGAGCATTTGCCTAGTCTACACTCTGTCCACAGTGATACAGACCCGTGCTATCACGACCTCAGCGCAGGTTCATTAACCTTCTCTCTTTTTATCACAACAATGTTGTGATTATAACTTTTAATTATTAAAAGAAACTCCTTTTTATATTAACATTCTCGCGTCAGTTACATATACTGCAAGTACCTACTAAGTAGTAAAAGTAAACTAAAGCAAATGATTGGAAATAAGTAGTCAATATGTATATAATTATACGATGCATTTATATGAAATATAATGTATGAATATAAAATAAAAATAAGAAGCTTAGCATTGTATTACATTCACTTCATATAATTTTATAAAAGAAATAAATAATTTATATATTTAACATTTTAAATAATACTATCTTTTCGGATTTGTTCGCGGATTTATTTTGATTTTTGGTTCCCGACGTTTAGAGACTCAGTCTTTCCAGTGACCATGATTTCTGTAAAGCATTCGAAACGTCGGGAACAAAAAATCTAAATAAATCCGCGAAATAATCCGAAAAGATAGTTTTATTTAAAATGTCAAATATTCGCGTAAATCCAAGAAAGTATTATGTATATATTTAACTTAATTTATAAGAATGAAACAGACGAATTTTAGAAGGTGGCCGAGATGCGGCTCGACACCAGCTGCCCCGCTGCGCCGCGCCGCCGCGTTCGTGACTCACGGTCAAGACCACGCGCGCCCGCCTATTATTAAATTTTTGCATATTATGAAATAATAAACTGCTAAATAAAACTTTCACAGCTGTTTGTTTTTAAAAGTTATATATGTATTAAATGAAGTATTTCTCTAGGCTATTCTAACTTACACATACAGATTTCGTAAACGCACCACTCAGAAATTATTTGTAGCAATGTACCTATTACTTTATTATAGTCGGACACTTGCGCTCATGGCTAATAAATGTTGCATAACAATAAAAGTACGAACATATTTCAGTAACCGCTTGAAAAAATGAGTCTTTTACATAATATATACATGCATACATATGTATGTAAGTGCGACCAAAATAGAGACCTTACGACGCGACGTGACTCGTGAGGTTCGCTACACATGACAATTGACACGGTACAGACTGCACGCACACGCCCATGCCGTATGTGTATATTTTAATTGTAATAACATTCACGCAAAGGTCGCAGTTGGTGCCACTTGTTCACTTCACTTACTGTGTAACTAGTGAACCAATAGTTGCACTCAATGTGGTAGTCCACTTGAATTGTCCATAAAAATTATGTGGAGACTCAAACTACACCATTATATCTAATCATCTAATCACTATCACTAATGAAACTTAACTATTTTTATCCGAAATTATTAACTGTATAATATAAAATTCCATAGTATTGTTGTATATATTCAGCCCTTTTTACTATCCCTCTGCTGGGGGTGGGTTTCCCTTCAATACGAGGCAGATCAAGCTATTATGCTGGCCAAATACAGGTTGGCGGACTTCACATGTCTTTCGAGAACTTGCTGGTTCTCTCAAACATGCAGGTTTCCTCACGATGTTTTCCTTCACCGTCAGATAAGTGGTAATCATGTTGGAAATAATTCATACATGAAAATATACAAGGTGCGAGAACCGGGATTTGAACCCGCTTCACTTGGTGTCCCAAGTGAGCGCGTTATCATTGGGCTACCACTGCCTTCGATGCCTAAATTCCATAGTTTTTGAAATATTATTATTCAAAACAGACATATAAACTCAATTTTTAAAATAGATATTAGCTTCTTTTTGCCAAACATTCCCTATGCATAAATCGTCCACAAAATATTCAACTTTGTGCCACTTATACTTGTTTAGCATAGCACTGGTGAATTTTCACTTTTATATTTATCAAGTAATTGTTATTGGAATATTCATCGAGATTTATTTTGTAATGACTTTTACAGTGATTATTCAAAACAAAAGATAGGTCGAAAATATTATTTACAAAAAAACATTTACTAATTGTAAGACACTAATTTTAAACATTTCTATAATCATAAATCTTTGCAGAGTTATATTTTTTAATATGATGGAATTAAGTTCAAAGTCAAAATAAATTAAATTTAATAAGCATGAACATTGAAGGTGGTATATTAGAATTGTTCAAGAACAATGAGCAATAGTGCATATGACTATAGCTCTTACATTGAATTTCTATCATTCCTTACCACATTAGGAGCTTGTCTATTAAGAATTTATATGAATGAATATTTGTATATTTTCCTTACCTGGGTGCTGATACTGTGACAATAGCAACTAAGGAACTGCTAAACAGGCGATCCACAAGGCAAGTATCCTGCCCCGAGCGGCTGGCATAGATTTCTTCAATTCCATCATCAGGAGTTAGAGCAAATAAATGATAGCCACTGCTGCTACCTGCTACCAAGGACCTATAAAATTATTCATGTACATATAAAAATGAAACAATCAATCTTAAAAACCAAGGTGCTCCTTTGTTATGTTATTGTTGTTTAGGCTAAAATTTTACACTAGATAAATAAATATTTATTGCTTAAATATATATATAGCAATATTTTTTTTTTCTTTTGATGGACATAATGATTTTTTTTTAAATATAGTAGTATTGCAAGCACCAATTAAAAATAAAGTGATGTTTCAGTATTTACTATTTTATTTTTATACATACTTTTAGAAGAAACATTGCATGTATAAAGAAGTTCAAAATAATAGTCAGCTGTTTATACATCACACAAATATATAGGCGTGGTTTTAGTTTGCTGTAATGCATCGTCAGGTATCTATTGGTCGGTGTAATGTTTATTTACAACATCTGATTTTTGCTTGTTGTTACGAAAACGCTGGCATTGACATATTGCATCATCGCGCAATAACTAACGCAAGTTGTTTTTGTTTCTCAAGGTGCTGCCTGACGTGACCCCGCGTTTGAAAAGCCATCGATGTAGCCAAGCCCACGACTAACGATAGCAGGCTATCAGCAACCTTGAAGGTTGTAGCGTACTTACAGTTGGGCTCAATCGCGTCTTGAAGGACGATATGTTCCGTAGAGTCTAGCGCTTGAGCCAGCTCTTTCACTTTTTAGCTTTGAAGTCATCACAATAATCACTTACGTGCAATCTTGATTAAACTGAACGAATATTCCTCCTGCATTTGTTCCCTCTGCACCATGACCTCCTCCCAAACTCATTGGACCGTTCGAAATTGCGAGTTTCTTCAAATATTAATTATTATTAACGACATACGCGCACTGCGACCTTTGTTACCGAGCACAAACAGTCACTGACTTCTTGTAAATAACAAAAACTGTGTAATCGTCACAAGTAGGTTTTTTTGACACAAAGAACGACCTTGCTTGCTGCTAAAAACATACCCCTCCCGCACAACTCAAATCATCCATTCGCTAATCGTAGAAAGAATATCTATTCACTATTGCAGTTGCACAGTACTACTGTCACTCGTTTATTATTATTTGATACCAAATTCACTATGTTACATTTTTTTATACATGATTATAATATTAAAATACTATTATCATTTGCAACTTAATTAGATATTTCTTCATTATGATATTAATGAAATGGGGAAGATTTCTCGAAAGGAGGGCGCCACACGTATGGCCTATTTACGTTCAGTCTGAGGAAAAATAATTTATAGTGATATCTCTTTTTTTGTTTTTATGGTGTTCATCTGTGCAATGTATTGTACCTGAAAGTTAGACCAGCTGTCGGAGGAATTGACAAATAGAGGTGCATTCTGCAGTGGTCCTGACTGACTAATGGATCAACATACAACCTAAACCGCTGGTCGTAGAATCGTGAAATATAAGAAATTAGAGAACATATTCCCTATGATGACGATGATGTTCTCCTGGCCGATTCCGGCTACGTCAGCCAATCTTATTGAGACTAGCCAACTGCGCAGGAGATATAGTGCACCCGTGTACGCGTAGACACAAGTACACTCTCTATTCTTGTCACTCTCATACTCCTGTGGGACGACTACTCGACACGACCAGTGAGAGTTAAGGTGCAGGACCAACGGCTTTACATGCTCTCCGAAGCACGGAGATGAAACACCGCCAACTTCCCAACTCCGGGCTGTTACTGAGACTTACTATACAGAAAAACTCAATAACTAAACTTGGCCGGACCCAGGGCTCAAATCCAGGATCTCCGAGTGTGCAGCCAAACATGCTAGCCACTACACCACCGAGGAAGTTATATATTCCTTATATCGGAAAGGATTTTTTTGAAATTCATCCCCTAAGTGGGTAAAATAGGAGATTAAAGATTGTATGAAACTTTTATTCTTAATGCAAAATACACAGAAAGTGGTGTTTAGTTTTAAGATAAAAAATTAAATATATACTTGTTAGATTTTTTCAAAATTCATCTCTTAAAAGAGTAAAAAGGAATAATAAAATTTACATGGGTAATTATTTATTTATGATCAGAATTACTTGAAACTTGGTGATTATAATGCTCTTCGAAACAATAAAATAAAAATTTGTAGTATTTTTCAAAATTCCATCCCATAAAGGGGTTAAATGGGGGATGAAAGTTTGTAAGAAACTCTGTAATTAATTTGTAAGACTGAACTACGAAAAATAAAAAACAATATTCACCTGTGGACGATTTTAGTTTCAAAATCACTTTCCTTAAAATGATGTCCACATAGCCTTAAATATAAAGATTATGATTTCGCCAATTTTATGCCCGATTTCACCAACAACCCATAAGCTACCACCTACGTATGGGATCCCTAGCTTAAAAGTCCCCTAAACTAGCCCCTAAGTGAAATTTCGTTTTACGATTGTCTTTAAACCCATATTTCGAGCACCTAAATTTAGGGGGCCTTTTAATATTTAGGTGACCAATGACCCCTAACTGTCGGTGAAACAGAAACTGTCCCTTAACAGCCCCCTAACCATTCTTAGGGGATCCCTTAAACTTAGGTGACGTTGGTGAAATCGGGCATTAGTCGTCTTATCGCTTTAACCCACAATTTCTTAAGTTTTTTCTTTTGGGAACAAATGATATACATTTTCTTTGCATCTTGGTTCTGCATGATTTGTCCTTTAATTTGAATTTTAAATTAAAAAAAAATTATCCACGCTTTAAAGCTTTACAATATACTAAGGGCTATAGTGATCGCGATATCTGGCGGGAGAAAAAGCCAAAGTTCTTCCCCATTTAGGGGTGCTGTTTTTCCTTTTATATATGGAAATAAATTATTTTGACAATTATCAGCTGACTCAATATCAGTGCAATCTCACTGAAAAGTGAAAAAGGGTTATATAATCTATGCTCACTGACAAATATCATCAAACTTCAAAGTCAATTGTCAAACAAATTGAAAGTTGTTCCAAAATATTTGAATGCACGTGTTCGGTGTTAAATAAGTGTAAACTTTAACTTAGGCAGTGACAGTTGTAAAAAAACATCTGTTTATTTTGTAATTTCTGTAAATTGAAATAATAATACTAATTTTATCAATAATTGTAGTACAATATATGTTTGTATTGTTTCACTAAATCTAGAAAATGGGTCGCAAAATTCCAGCTAAGAAACATCGAGGAGTTAAAGATCCCGCTGTGCAACAAGCCAGGAGGTTACAGAGGTATTTATTTATTCATTTATTTATTTGACTATAATACAAGAGCCAAGTTGTAATTTATATGTAACCTTAAAGTTACATATCTATCAATATAAATTCATTTATTTTTGTTTAGTTTGAAAGGAAAAATAAATGCTCCGCCAAAAGATCCCGATGAGCAACCAGTACCACGTTCTCTTACACAATTGTTTGCATTTGAAAATAAAGACCAAAAGACGAAAAAGAAAAAAATAAACAAAAATAATTCTTATAAAGGTAAAATTATTTTTGAAAACTTTCTTGGAAATTAATCAGAGGTTTATAAAGATCATAAATATGTATGTTTTTTGTTAATTCTCAAATAATTATGTTGTAGATGGTATAAAAGATACAAGTGTAACGCACAATCCTATTGCTCGCTTAAAGAAATTACCTGGAGAGTCAGGTCGTGGCTTCTCATTGCGTATTAATAGTGCTATGAGAGCTTTAAACGATCCCATGGAACAATTGGACTATCCTGTAAGTGAAATTTTACATTATTATATTCTAATAACTTGTTAATTTGTCTGAGATAAGTGATCAATATAAAACAATGTGTGCTGTGGTATGGTATTTTATATTCGGGTTGGTTTCTGCAACTCGACGACTTTGCAGTTGTGGGAATATTATCCTGCCACCCCAATTCCTCCAGTAGGTGCAGCAGCCTCTTCGCCCTACTGAATGAAACTGAAGACTTCCGGGATTGTACTTGGGGTAGTAGTACACAATTGCACTAAATCAGTGTCAAAACATTGGTCTATGGGGTGTGACTGATGATAAACACAATACTACTTTTGTGATCCTATAAAGTTCATATAAAAGTTATGTATCTAAATATAAATAAAAACAGAAATTTAAATGCATAAAATATAGCTTTATAACTTTATCCCTTTAAATATAATAGCATAATTGCAATTGCTTATATTACATGTGACTCTCAAAGTTCATAAAAGCGTTATTCTGTCCCCGGTATACAAGAATTTACTAGCCCGTCGAGTTTTTAAGATACCTTTACCGAATGTAAGGTCGTGTTTTGCTAAACGTTTTGGTCCATATATTGACATATTAATATATAACAGAGTTGTCGGTTTTTGTGATATTAAATATTGCTCAGTTAAGAAAGCTAAGACAAAAGTGGTGTCATGGCTCGCTACTTTAACGTATGATGCTACAGAAAAAATTATTTATGATATATCGTAATGGGCTTCTTCAATTATCTAAACTGTGCAACTGTGTAGATATATATTATGTTCATTTTAATTAAGCTTTTGTTTTTTCTTTTTTTTTTTTAATGCACTTATTGTAAATGCAAAATGAAACAAGCAATATTTTTATCTTTATAGTTTTTACATATCTCTTTGTCATAATAATAACTTATACTAGCATTGTTAACCGAGCAACAATATTTTATTTGTTAATCAAATTGTGGTACTCACGATACAGGCTTTGCCTAGTGTGAGTTACCCTCAGGTATGAAATATATTGTAAACTAAACTTTTTGGACAATAAAGATTATTATTATTATTATTATAATTGATGTTTTTAGGAAGATGTGGATGTTGATGATGTAAAGGGTGAGCGTATCGCAGCACAGCGAGAACGACGCCAGCGGAAACACAAGAAGGCAAATAAAAATGCACCACCGGGAGAACCTAAAATTGGCCGTGCAAAGAAACTGGCCTTAAAGAAACAAGAGAAGAAAAATAAAGCTGCTGAGGTATGTGATGATTATTGAGTCATATTTAATCGTTAAAGTAATATATGATTTGATTAAGCAAGCATTCAACAATATCTTAAAATTATTATGTTTTTAGATTTCCTTTTAATTTATAATTTATATTATTATCTATATTTTTAAGCTGAATTGGTACAACATTTGTTATGAGTACAACATTATATAAGTAGTAAATAGTAAGCAGTAGCGTGGTGTCGCGTGTCCGCAGGAGGCGTCGCGCGCGGAGGTGGTGTACGAGCGCGTGGGCTTCGGCGAGGTGACGCACGCGCCGCCCGCGCTGGACGTGCGCCCGCGCCGCGCCGCCGCCGCCGACGGTGCGCCTCGGGTGCGTACACGCTTGGAATACTTAGAGTATATACTTAAAGTACGAGATAGCATAAGCGTAGAGAGGAGCATTGATATATTATTGCCACATTGAAAAAAATTCGGCCTTTAATATTTTCAAACAATGAACTTTAATGTTATTAACAAAAGTAATAAGAGTTTAAACAAAATTTGCGTTTGTATACAATAATATGTCTGTGATTCAATCATGTCACTCATCTGAAGAACCCATATCACCTTAATATTTTATTTTTTCTTAAGAATGTGCTAAATGGTGCATGTCACTAAAACTGCCGAGTGGACATACAGAATAAATGGTGTTCATGTCTAATTGGCCATTATGAAAAGCAAACAACGCCATCTATGAATAAAGTGTACAAAACTATTGAGTGGAGTTGGTTTTTTAATGACTGGTAACATTTTAAAATCTTCTATAATATATGTATTTATATCAGGGTATGAAATTATCAAGATAAATATATCTTTTGATAATTATCGCGATAATTATCATGATAAATATGGGTTGATAATTATCTTCGATAAATATAATTGAAAATATTTAATTTGTAACTCTTCAAATTGTCGATCAGCCAACTGAACTCTCTCAATCAGCTCAAAAACTCAATCAGCAAACTGAGTTAATCCAGTTGAGGAGGATGAGGATGATATTCCACTCATTAAGGAGTTTGTCCACAACACCGTCTCATACCATGACCGTGCTATGAAGGTATCAGGCCCGGGACAAGCGACACGGACTACCATGCCCACTAGAACGTATCATTCGCGTATCAACCGCATATCATCCTCGTGTCATATCCGTACAATTTCCGGTTTTTCAGTCGTAGTAGTTCGCCTGTGTTTTCTTTTGAGTCAGCCGCGTCAGGAAGCGCGAGTGAATCAATGATAATTATCGTTTCGAACCCTGATTTATATTAAAACTTGGCCGCAGGTGGATGAAATTACCTTTCATCGAAAAATTTTAGGACTTCTTTGATAAACTAAATCCATTATTTTGTTAGGGTTTATTTTAGTAGTTTATAGATTTAGGGTTTCTGTGGGTAATTTTACTTAAACCTGATAATCAGTTTAACATACTTTATAGAGATTTATTGAACAACTATTTTCTAATAAAATAAGGGTTCCTTCTATTCATGGCATTGGCACAGTTTACTAATTCATACAGTTGTCTAACAAAGGCCTTTTGAGGGCATACTTGGCACGAGAAGGCATTACAATGCTTTAACTTCGAAATTCGTCAAGAAGATTAGTATTTTTACAATCCTTGTAAGCGTTTTCGTTAAAATCAATGAGCGATTGCCTACCGACGTATGAGTGTTGATGTGGTGTATCGGTCCCTCAGCCGGGGCGGCGCGAGCTGCTGCTGACGGCGATGCTGCGCGCGGGCGGCGCGGGCGCGGCGGAGCGCGTGCGGCGCGAGCGCGCGCGCCTCGCCGTGGTGGCCGCCTACCGCGCGCTCAAGAAGGAGCGCCGCGCCGCCCGCCGCGAGTAGCCGCCGGCGCCCGGCTCGCTTCTACGAGAGCACCGTGAACGTTATTGTGTAACGAGGGACTCATTTTACGACAACGCTATATTTTGCGACTGATTTTAGTAATGTTAAAATAGTTAACTCGTCTATACATATCATAAAATTCTGACTGAGTCAAATCTGTACATTAAATATTTTTTGGAAAATCTTATTTAAATAAACATTATTATCGATACAGAGGCCGAATCTATAGTTTTTAGAATTTTTGTCTGTCTGTCTGTCTGTCTGTCTATCTGTCTGTCTGTCTGTTACCGCATCACAGAAAAACTACTGGACGGATTTTGATGAAATTTGATATGGTCATAGCTAATTATCTGGGTCGACATATAGGATACTTTTTACCGCGGAAAAATGTCTCATTTCTGAGAAAAAATACAAAAACTGTAAGGGTATACTTATATGTAAAACCTAAGAATTTAGTTTTTAGTCATCTGAACGTGGGCCGAGCCGCGGGCAATGCTAGTTATATATAAAATTAAATGTTTTCTTCTGTCTAGAAAGCTCTGTTGAAATCCACTCATTCTTGTTAGATAAATTATTCTAACTTGATAAACAGTTTGTGAATATTTGTAAATAGCTTGTCGCTTTTCCTCAGACAAGCTCTGTGCGCAAACACTGCACAATGCGCTCTGAAAACCAGTATCAGTTGTTTCACTTTCGAGAAACAAATACATATTTTTAAGGAACAAAATAAAATTATTTATATGTCTATTAACTACAAACAAGGGTTATATGAGAATATCACTTGAATTACAATAATTGTTGATTTAATACTTAACAAATACATAATAGTCCAATCGGAATCCAGTTTGGGAACAAAATATTGAAAACCTGAAGTTTTTTGATTTTAAAATGTTAGCAGGTATATAAGGAATAGAAATTCGTAAAATGCCCCCTATGCCCAGCTACTCCCGAGAAATGGGGGGGACGCAAAGCGTTGAAAAATAGTTTTTTTCAATTTCCGGCTTACTGTGACGTGCTTATGGGGCATTTTACGATTTTCTATTCCTTATATACCTGCTAACATTTTAAATCAAAAAACTTCAGTTTTTCATTTTTTTTTCTCTTAAAATAAACGGTTTCCGATTGATCTAAAAATAAAATAGCATTTATTACAAGAGTCAGAGTTACAGATTTATTCAGATAAAATTGTTTTAGAATTTACATAATATCTCTGATTTCTGTGTGCCTTTTGGCATTGATCTATAACATATATTTATTATTACGAATAGCAAATTGTTATGTAATCTATTTATTACCTGTGCGTAGTATGTACTGCAAATGTAATGCACTGTATTATAAATAATAAATATATTTTGTTAAATATACCTTAAGTTTTCTAGAAATTATTTTATATATCTCTACAGACAGAACGGCCTCGCTATTGGAGGACTTTATAATTAATTTAACATTTTTTTTTTATTTAAACACTTTATTGCACACCAAAATAAAAATGATACATACAAAAAAAAAAAATTTAAAGAAATGTGCAAAGGCGGCCTTATCACTAAAAGTGATCTCTTACAGGCAACCACTAGAAGTAGGATACAAAAGTTAACAGAATGCGGAAAGGTGCATAAAGTGTACTCAATAGACGTATTACATATTATAAACATACATAAAAAAAATACATATATAAAATACTATTTATACAATAAATATTTATTGTTTAAATACTTAAACATACATATACATATGTAATATAATACATGCAACTATAATGACAGCTTAGTTATAAAGCTACAAATAATGTGTTTTGAGACGCTTTCTAAAAATGCTTATTGACTTGGACTGTCTTATTTCATTTGGAAGCTTGTTCCAAATCTTCACCGTCTTAATAGTGAAAGATTCACTATAGGATTTGGAATCGACTAATGGGATTTCTAGTAATCTTTCACTGCGAGAGCGAAGCTCTAGAGCGAGCTGGGAGCTTGCCCCTAGGAACTTAAAGTGTTCTTTGAGGTAGGTGGGAGTGTGAGGATGGTAAAGGGTTGTGTATAATAGAGAAAGCGCGTGTAAATTACGTCTATTGTGAACTGTTAGCCATCTCAACTGTGTCCGATATTGCGTAATGTGGTCATACTTCCTAAGTCCAAAAATATATCTTATAATAAGATTCTGGAGACGCTCAAGCTTATTGAGTAATTGCTGAGATAAATCTAGGTAGCCGGAGTCAGCATAGTCGAGTATCGGCAATAAAAGGGAGTTGGTTAATAATATTTAGGTTTTGACCGGCAATAGGTTTTTCCACCTTCTCAAGGTGCCAATAGCAAGAAACATCCTACGGCTAAGTTGGGCAACTTGAGGTGTCCAGGAGAAAGTGCTGTCCATTATGATCCCTAGATTTTTAACACTACTGCTGTATTCTAAATGGACATTATTAAATGAAATGGGAGGGAGGAGAGGAAAATATATTTTAGAAAGTTGTTTAGAATTGCCAAAGACTGCTACTTGAGACTTGCTCGGGTTAACACACAAACCAACAAAACAAAATATATTACATCGTGTTTTGAATCATCTTTGTTATAGTTTGTAGATATTAGAATATATTTTGCAACATTTATTGTTAGATCTCATCGTCTGTTTAGTTCAATTGTTTGTTGTAACATATTATGTCACTAATATGCACACAATTTTGACATTTAAAAACATTGCTATAAATGCTCGTCAGGCGCTTTCGTAACAAAAATACAATATAGTTTACTTATCTATAAAATATTTATATAAATATGATCGTCAGCTTGTAAGTTTGTTGTACACCAGCAGAGCGCACGACACGACACTACAGGCAGCCCACTAATTACAAAACGTTTAATTACATTATATGAAGCGATTATATTACAATATAACATGATCGCGCGCAGGTTTCCTCATTGTGACCGGGCCGTAACAACAACTGCTTAAAACATTGTCAGAATTTATATACAGGTTAACAGTGGTTCAATTATACAAGGCACGCGTACGCTTAGCTGCGGTAAGCGTAAGGACTTTGATGAATTTACGGCGGTTCTGTAGCGCATCTGATATGCCTATTTAAAAACTCCAATAGGATCCTATCAAAAGCGACAAAAGCCACATAGAACCCAATAAATATTTATTGGTTTCTATGTGGCTTTTGTCGCTTTTGATGGGATTCTATTGGAGTTTTTCAAATATATTGCTGCAGCCAGGATACCAAATTTTTTTGCGGTGGTCCGTTCTAGAATTGCTGCATTGTGGGATCGACTACGTCATTCTAATAATGAGATTCTTCGTGTAATGGGCGAGTATTTAAGTGTTGACTTTTTTCGTTATTGGTTGAAACAACAGTGTGGTAGAAATAAAAAGTATGTACAATTCGAATATAATGTTTATATATACATATACATTTTACCATAATTTTATTGTAAACTATGTTATTGACATTTTATTTTGGTGAATAAGCTTTAAAATAAAAAACATTTATTATTATTATTAAACGAATCAGTAAATGTGTTAACTGTTAGGCATCGCATTAGAAGAAATCAAGTACAAAAGCTAAAAAAAGCTAACGCTTTTTTTAGCTTTTGTACTTCCTACAGTTACTGGAATACTTAGAAACTTTTTTGTCTCTTTCCAAATTACGAAAGCCTGCTGTTTTAAAAGTACCTACCTAAATGTAAACACATTATTATAAGGATTTTAATGTAAAATGTATTGATAAGATTTTTTAATGGAAAATAAGTTTAGGGTTATCTTGATTATCCTGAATATTATACGCAAAATCGACCGGTGTTAGGCTCAGACTAATAAAAAAGTATTTTATTGGTCTGAGGTGTTAGGTATAAGTTTGACGTGTCTGTGTGTGGCATCGCAGCTCCCGAACGGATGAATCGATTTTGATTTTGTTTTTTTTTTTGTTTGTAAGGTGAATTAGTTGGGAGTGTTCTTAGCTGTTTGATGTTTGATGAAAATCGGTCCAAGATAACCGCCGCCACAAAATGGCGAATTACATATTTTTTCACAACTCCCTCAATATGGGTATCAACTACTTATCAAATGAAATGGCTTGGCTAGTAGAATAAATTTCAAATTTAAGATGGTCGCTACCACAAAATGGCGAATTACATGTCGAGGTTTTTTGAATTTTAAATTTGATTTTGTTATGTTTTAAACACATAGCCATGAACGAATAAACCACTGGACGAGACATAAAATACAAATGTATGAAAACTCGTTCAACCAAAAGACGCATAACGCACACAAAGATTTTATTACATTATTATACACACAGGTACACAATACAATATTTCTAGTGCTTGAACGTAATCGATAAAATACATATATCGATGAACCAATTAATGACATTTTAGACATTGGTTAGCATAGTCATCATATTTTACATCTTTTAATTTAAAATATCTGTATTTATTATAATAAATTAAAATAAATGAATTAAAGAGGCAATAATAATGTGTCAAATAATAATTATTTTTTAATTTGATTTATATAAATACGATGGCATTGATGGCAGCATTCTGTTGGTCTATAATAATGTTAATGAACAAATGAATATCGGGTGTATATTCCATTAATATATAATAAAAATTATTTTTTAAAGATTAAAAAAATATTAAGCTAATTTAATTAAATAAAGTGATTTTGTTGATTCTGTTATTGAATTATTTTAATTGGCAATTGATTGTCTCGGGTAGCTTATAAAAATGTGACACTGTCCTAATATTGCTCAGTTCTTAATAAACATTTGTGAAATTAGGAAAAAGAAAAAGTGATTGCAAATTAAAGTGAGTGTTGGATCGTGAAAGTAAAATAGATCGTGAAAGTAAAGTGTTTTATTACAAATCGCCAACCCAGAAGTTTAGTGCTAAAACATTATTGTTTGATTTTGTGTAATTTATGTGTTGAAATAAAATGATCTTTATTATTATTACAATGGAATAATATTCCAAAGTATATAAATGTGGTATAAAATAAAATAAAAAATTAAGTACACATACTAATTATAATTTTTGCATTTATATTTTTATGTGACTTAGAAAATATTTTTATAAATTTATTGTCATCAGATTGTAGGATACTGTGATAAAAGTATTTTATGTTATTGTACTGTACAAATAACACAATTCGTTCAGTTATTTCGTCAAATATCGATATATTTTTCGACATTGTCAAGCACTAGTCGATGTCAAATGGACTCACTCGACAGTTTAGTCATTTGTTCTGAATGGTATAATCCAGGGATTTTATGATGGTTGTCAGATGTCAACAATACATAGAAATATCGACTATATTTAACATAGTTGGATAATATGACATTTTATTTTACAATTTTATTAAATTGTGTGATAAATAACAATAAATGTAATAAAATAATGTATTTACAAGTGAAAAGAAACAGTGCTGCTTCCGCCGCTATAGTTTTTACACCATTTAACAGAACATTTAGTCATTTTTGGCAGATTGTTTGTTGACAAGTAAATGCTTGAGACTGACGCAAAAAACAAACGACAAAGGCTGAAATTTCCTGGCTACTAATAAGACAGATAAAGGTACGTCCGCTTATATGTCTGGTCCAGTGACTTATTCGTTCATGCACATAGCCTACTTATCCGCTTCTTACCAACTTATTATTTTAGTAATTGCAACTAATTTTTTTATTACATTATTTGAATGTTTGTTTATTTTTAATGAAAATATTATAATCTTAATCGTCACCGTAACCTCCAGAGTGCAGGTATCTACTTAAATAATAATAATAATCATGCCCTCCTGAACGATATCGGCCACGGGGGCCAATCTCATTGAAACTAGCCATTTATGCAGAAGATATTTTAGTGCATAAGTTTGCGTGCAAACACAAATACTTGTTACGCGCCGCTAGTTTAATCGAAGACATCAAGTACGCCTTCATACAACCTCTGTGGTGTTCGTCTACGCAGGTGCCAGGCAGGCAGGAAAAGTATGACGACGAAGACATATTAATTGACGTTTGGACGGACGTATGATTTTCTGTTGTGTATATAAATTTTATTAATTACTGTCAATATAACGATTATATCAGGAAAAGTGTTTCATTGTTTTTACATATTCTTTCTAATAATTCCTGTTGCTCAATTGACTCTCATACTCCGGTGGGATGACTACTGTCTACTCGACACGACTAGTGAGGGCCAAGACGCAGGACCGACGGCTTTACGTGCTCTCCGAGGTTTGGGTGTGAAACACCGTCAACTCCCAAACTCCATGCCGTTACTGAGAATTTCTTGACAGAAAAACTCAACAACTAAACTTGATCCGACCCGGGACTCGAATCGAAGACCTCCGGATCTGCGGATGTACATACATGTTAGCCACTAAACTACTAAGGCAGTTTTCTACTTAAATAAGATGACATCCGCGATATAATTAAATGAATTATGTACCATGAGTTACGGTTAAGTTATAGGCTAACTAAATATATGAACTGGCTTGTATCTGTCGCGTTCACTGGTTTCTACTTTATCTTATTAATTAAATACCAACCAATTTGCAGCAACACCGGCATTCCGAGAGTTTTATAACTGGAAAAAAACAAAGGGTTTTTTGCGGATTTCTATAGATCTGTGCTAGTCGGAGACATCGTTTCACTTTTCCTCTATAAACTTGACTTATAAATTTTTTTGGGTTGTTCACTTAGTGGAACTATTTGTGTTGGAATAACTCGACTTGCAAGTTGTATCGACACCATTTGTAGGTATATTTTTAAATCTGTTAACACCGAATGATTTCCTTTACAAACACTTGCCTGCACGTTCCATAGATAGATACACTTGATAGATAGAGATAAACGTGTCGGTAAATTCCTACACTATCTAAATCTGCAACATTTTTCTAAGTGCTTAGTAGCTCACGTTTAAAGGTAGCATGTGCCAGTACTTAGAATCGTTATCAGTAGTTATCTATATGTACATATTTAAGTATCCACTTTCTGTGTATACCGCAACGTATGGACTACTGAGTAGGTGCAGAGTGTTGAGTGTAGTGTGTACGAGGTAAGTGAGATTGTTGTCACTCCTCGCCCGACGTCGGCGTACACATTGTAGCTAGTTGTGGATAGGTACACACGAACTCAACAAATGTAAACTTACATTGGTTTAGTATTTGAGGAAAATAGGAAAATTAAATATCATATTACAACAAAGCAGTTTTCTTTGTTTACTCCTAGCGATCTACAATGCATGTTATTGATATGGATGATTGATGCGACGTGACGCGACGGTTCCGAGCACTTGCAGATCGGTGAACTCTGGCCAAATCATATTCGTTTATACTTATGAGTTTAATATTATATTTAAATTATAAAATTAACATACATATATGTATATGAAATTTAATATAAAAGTGGGAAAAGTATGTATTTATCTACTTTAAAAAAAACTGATTAACTCGCAAAGCTTTATCGTATTGCCGTTAATAATATTGAGGCTGACGACACCGTTTTTAGGGTTCCGAATCAAATAAGGTTTTTTTTTGTCTTTCCGTATGTCACAGCCATTTTACTCATTCTATTAGAGCAATAGGTACTAATAAAATTTGGTAAGTTGATGTCTTATGTCAACCGCTAGATAGTTTTGTGTACATGTAATAGGTTTAGATGTATATGAATATTGGATAATAATACGTCTTGGATAGGTTTTTAACATTAAGATGTTTCAAAGTGATATTACTAGTCATATGTAAGCCTATCCCTAGTTGTCGAGTTATGTACCTACCTATATGCTTTTAAAATTGTAAATAGGTAACAAATAAATATCATGGATATGTTAATGTTTTATTTTACTTTTAATATAACTTTTGCTGGTTAAAACAATATAATGAGACGCGGGTACGCGAGGTAAAGTTGGCCAATTATGACATTACTTACTTTTGCTCGTTTCGCATATATAAACCATGAAAGACGATATGTTAATATATGACGACATGTTTGTCTCAGTTTGTACTTATTGAACCAGCGGTCGCGGGTTCGACTCCCGCTGGGGGTATTCATTTGTGTGATTAGCACGAATGTTTGCTCTCCAGTCATGGGTATTTATATTATGTATGTAGGATTTGTGAGATGAGTGTGCGTGGAATAATATTTTAAGAATAAAAGAGGTGGTATGTAAGAATTTTAAGAATGGAATGAAATAGATGAATAAAAGAAAAGAAGGATGTTGTGTCATAATGACGACACGACGACACGCGTAAACATTGTTTTATAATATTTTAGAAGAATAAATAGTAATTAGTGTTCTAAACGCTTTTATTGATATCCCCGGATCCTACAAATTGGGGGCTCGTCCGGGATAATAATAAAAAAACACTTATTCTATCGAAAAACATAGCTTTGTGATACGCGACGTCATTATCAATTCTCTTGATATTTTATACGACGAAGATGTCAAGACAAAGACGTGAAAGACGGGAGATGGAAACCGAGGAGTTCCATGAGGCGAGGTCGCATCCGCCACACATGCTTCAGATGACGGCTGAATTAGTGGCTAATTTTAGTGGTGAAGACGATGCCTACTCCATTGAAAAATGGATAGATGAAGTGGAGTCAAATGCCGAAATTTTTGAGTGGTCTCCGTTACAAAAACTCCTAATAGCGCGAAGATCGCTTACCGGAACGGCGGCACTCTGGCTGAAGACCGAGCGACCGTATAAAACTTGGGACGAACTAAAGACCGCGTTAATTAAGGAATTTCCGGACCAGCTAGATGCCAAAGCGATACACGAGATTATGAGCGCGAGAAGAAAACGGCAGGACGAGAGCTGCATAAATTATATGTTTGTGATGAAGGAATTAGGTAACCGAGGAAAAATGGAAGATGGTGTAGTAATCAAATATATAATTGATGGAATAAGTGACAAAGAAATAAATAAAATGATGTTATACGGAGTAAATACTTATAGTGAATTTAAAGAGAAGTTGAAAATTTACGAAACAATCAGTAACAAAACAAGAGAAGCAGAAAGAAGAAGGACATCCAAAAATATCCCACGGATACGGTGTTATAGTTGTGGTGAAGTGGGTCATATTTCTTTGCATTGCCCACATAAAGACAAGGGGCTTAAATGCTTTAAGTGCAATGTATTTGGTCATATTAGTTCTACATGTAATAGAAACGAATATCGATCGGCGTTAAACGTATATAATCGCATAGATTCGGGTAAATCCGACAACAGAATGACAAAACATGCTATGTTCGGAATTTCTCAAGAAGGCGCGATTACAGTTTCAGAATGTTCCCCTAGTACATTAAACGAAAAATTTGACAATAGAAATGACATTTTATCGAAAACCTACGCCGTTATCAATTTAAAAGAGAAAAATTTAGATAAATACGAGAGTGACATATCTGTCAGAACTGAGGTAATGCCGGTCAAAATTAATAAAGAAATAATTTCACAGAAGCCTATGATGGTTATAAGCATTAACAAAAGAACTTCTAATAAGCGCAGGAAAACTAGTAAAATCAACCTCAAATACAATATAGACGATCTGGGTGCTCTCAAAAGAACACAGCTTATGATTGGGCTTAAATTCAAACCTTATTGTCCTTATATAAAAAACGTAAAAGATAACATAGATGTGTCTAAGGTAATTTTAACCGCGGCTAATAAAAGGAAAAAGCGGTCTGTTCAAAGCAGGTGACACCAGAGCTCCTGTGAATTTTTATATGTTGTTTTTATTTTTACTACTAGGTATTTTGTTAATTTAATTTTTTTACTTTTTATGTTTGGCACTTTTTATTATCTGATAAATTATATAATTGTAAGATTAGTTTTTGAGGGTGGAAGAGTGTATATAATGATATGTCTGAGGGCAGACATTGATGCAGGATGGCCGAGTGTAGGATTTGTGAGATGAGTGTGCGTGGAATAATATTTTAAGAATAAAAGAGGTGGTATGTAAGAATTTTAAGAATGGAATGAAATAGATGAATAAAAGAAAAGAAGGATGTTGTGTCATAATGACGACACGACGACACGCGTAAACATTGTTTTATAATATTTTAGAAGAATAAATAGTAATTAGTGTTCTAAACGCTTTTATTGATATCCCCGGATCCTACATGTATGCTTTTAAAGTTATATATGTGTAGTGTATCAACCATCTGGTATCCATAACACAAGCCTCATAGCTTACCATGGAACTAGATGGTGCTGTGTATGAATGTCCTAACATATTTATTTATTTACTAGCATTGCCCGCGGCTCCGCCCGCGTTCAGATGACCAAAAACTAAATACTTAGGATTTACATATTAGTATACTCTTACAATGTAGTTTTCGTATTTTTTCTCAGAAATGAGACATTTTCCCGCGGTAAAAAGTATCCTATATGTTGACCCGGATAACCAGTTATCATCATACCAAATTTCATCAAAATCCATCCAGTGGTTTTTCCGTGATGCGGTAACCAAAAAAGACAAACAGACAGACAAAAATTCTAAAAACTATAGATTCAGCCTCTGTACCAATAATAATGACTGTTTCAATAAGATTTTCCAATAAATATCGGGGGGCACGGAGTGCCCCCGCCAAGTCGAGCAAAAAAGGGCACGACAGTACCATCCTTTTCTCGAAGCGATTCAGAGCATTTTCCACCCCCCCATTACTTCGTTTTGGATAAAGCTAGAAGCCTGAATTTTCAGTGACTAAAAGAACATAATAATACTAGGCATATTTCCAAATTACATTCAATTTGAACCTGTAGTTTAAGAACTGTTGCAGATCAAAATTCGCTAATATCGTCACTCACACACTCACTCACTCACTCACCGATCATCAAAATTCTAAGGTACTTCTAGCAGACATAGGAGCTTCAAATTTTTAACACAATTAGTGTTTAGGCTATAACGCAAGGAAAAACTCAAACATCATGCAATTTCACTCCTGTTTTCGAGATATACAAACTGCATAAGTAACTTTGTATTCCTATACAAATAGATATGCGATATATGGGATTACAAAGTTATTTTTGCAGTTCATACATATCATTTTTCGTCACTTAAACTACCCAAATGGATAGCTGGGTAAATAGTGGATATACTGTAAGTATTAGTGATGACTAAAATGTAATTATCAATATTGTATATAGTTTTAAGAAATAATATGTTTAATATATAAATTAAAACATATATTGTAATAAAATTTATAATTAATAGTAAATTAATTAATTATACAATAGTTGCACTGTAAAAGGTGGTTAGGTTAGTGTTTGTAAACCTTCTAACCTATAGGTATGTATGTTTGTATGTCCGATCCTATGTTCCCTCGTAATTACTAACCTAATTTCGATTCGTCTATTTATTAATGTTTATATTTGCAACTATATGTATTAGAAAAGTATGTTTTAAATGCGAAAATAATATTTTAACCTGTTTTAGTAGCTGTATAATTTTTATGCATATACAAATGGGTACATAAATGTAATGTGAAGCGTGTATAGTTTCTATCTACTAATATTCGATTACTGTTATTTATAATGAATTGATTAAAATATATACTTAATTAAGAAACAACTTGACGATTACTTAATTTTGAAACAAAGCTCGTACATTTTCTTTTACAAAGTATGATGTTGATATGAATTAAAAATAAAAAAAACCTTGTCAACATCTCATTGCTCGTAATTGTACCCACCTATTAGATCATGGAATATAGAGGTCATGAAATATCAATCTCTTCGAAAATTACTTTTAAAATGGAATGGAATACAACTTTCGGGATTTAACTACTATGCTGCAGATAGACACATAAATCTACACGTCTTATTAAACTTATGTAAGTCGAATATCAGTATCGGGGTAGGTATTTAGGGTCAACAATGAAATTAAAATATTCGTTAAATTAACTATACATATTTATACTTAATGCATAAGATAGTAGTATTAAAGTCCAGGAATCCGTAATTTCCCAATACAATAGACTTAGATTTTTTATCATCCAGACTTGTCAAAATTTGTTACCTATATCAAAGCCTCTGAAAAAAGCCCACAGAGACAAGGAGTGGGCTTTTAAAAAGTCCTTAGCTGACACACAAGAAATAGTACAAGAAAAGAGAAAAAGAAGAAATATTTACAAAAAGAAATGAGATCCCATCAAAAACATTCTGTAAAAAATTGCAAGTCTCGCAACGCATTTCTTCTACCGCAAAAAGCTATGAGATGTAATGTAAAACCAAGTCGGTTAATTTATTCATTACCTATCTATGGAAGCATATATCCGACAACTTTGTCATAAATCGTTACCGAATTAGTTAAGTTACAACATTTTATAGTGACCGTATTAATATTAGATATATTTATTTCTTTAATTAATAGAATGACTTGGCCATCGCACATGATAATAGAATCTACAAATAACAAAATTTACTTGAAATTAGCGTTCTGAGTGCATTATTTATGTTAGTGTATACATAAATTTGACCCGCTAGTGCTATGTTCAGATCATCTCAGCCCAAACACGTCCACAGCTGGACATAGGCCTCCCCCAAAAAGTTCCACGACAACCAGTCTTGTGCCATCCGCATCCAGTGGGCTCCAGCGACTTTGACCAAATCGTCCGTCCACCTTGGTCATGATATGTTTAATTAGGACTATTTAAAGTAGTAGACTCATATGTGATTATGTTTCCGTGCGATGGCCAAGTCATTCTATTAATTAAAGAAATAAATATATCTAATATTAATACGGTCACTATAAAATGTTGTAACTTAACTAATTCGGTAACGATTTATGACAAAGTTGTCGGATATATGCTTCCATAGATAGGTAATGAATAAATTAACCGACTTGGTTTTACATTACATCTCATAGCTTTTTGCGGTAGAAGAAATGCGTTGCGAGACTTGCAATTTTTTACAGAATGTTTTTGATGGGTTCAATGTACAGATTCGGCTTAATTACGATTTTATTATATTATGTATAGATGAAAGCAGTTGAGATTATCTAAGACGTATGGAGTTGAACAAAGATTAGGATTTAAAGTTTAAACCTATAGAGTTGGTTCGTTTGCCATGTAGCGAGCAGACCATAAAAAATAGGTACTGGATTTCCATATCAGTTTCGCCGATGATCACTGACTTATTACTCCTAAACATCGAATACGTATGAGTACTTAAATAACAATCTCCTAGGACCTAGATCAGACCAAGAAACTAACAAAGGTACAGTTCGATTATGATTCATTTTCTTACACATTTAACGATCTTTTTACGGGGACTAACGTGTAAACTTACAATAGTAAATAGCCACTCAATTTACTTTAAATTAAGATAATAATTTTATAAACAATGAGTACTCAAGATATGTTTAATAAGCAGGCAATTAGGTAGTATGGTTAATGGGTACTTCATAGTAGGTAAGTGGGGTAACAATACAATAACGTACCACGGATGATATAATATTATACGGTATACGGCACAGTACCGGTACAGATACTTCAACGAATACAATAAAATTTTGTTTAGTCTAATATATAATAGCCAGGTGAAGAATACTTACAATAGATAGCGCATGCCATCAATATATTAAATAACGTCATCTCTGGAAAAAAAAATTGAATAAATTTTTCCATATCCAGTATTTGATGAGACCCCATGAAGAGTACCTACTACTGCGATTCCAATGAATACCGATGCATTACTAGGTTTAGGTATATTTATTTCAAACTGTCATTGTTCACGAAATCTATAGATAAAATAAGTACTTAAATGAATTTCTCTTAACTTTAATTAACTTGTATCTATTGATGTTTAGCAATATACATTTTTCTACATCTATACTAATATTATAAAGAGGTAAAGTTTGTGAGTTTGTGAGGTTGTTTGTGGGGTAATCTCTGGATCTACTGAACCGATTCAGATGAAATTTGGTAAGAAGATAGTTTGAGACCCTGGGAAGGACATAGAATACTTTTTATCTTGGTAATCATCCCTTAAAGCGGTGAAAATGAAGATGAAAGTTTGTATAGGGAAGCAACCTAGGGACGAACCTGAGCGAAGCGAGGGTGAGTCGCTACTAATATTATATAAAAGATTTTTTTTTCATTTCACATTCTTTTTTATTAGCTCAAATTATTGTAATGTAAAAATAAATATACTTAGGTCTGGTATAAATGAAACAATTTAAAATAACAGCGGCTAATTTAGCGTTTATCAATACACGTTTAAGGAAAACCACATGAATTTTTACGCTTATTCTAAGGTGCGATTTTGTGCTCGTATTTGCGGTGTTTGAATAAATTGGGAATGTTGTTTACTTTGAAGTTTTAGCTCTAAGTAAATTAAGTGCTGTAAAAATAAGAGAATAAACAAATGCATCCATTCATTACGTTACGCAATCATACATAATATAATAAATTTGTCTCGCTGTCTGTACATCAAAGATGTACAGACAATTGATGACATCAATTTGAGAAAAACTATTATGAGGGGTCTTTATGAACGCAATAGAACTTAAAACAATAATTTTTAGAATTTTTGTGTGTTTGTCTGTGTGTTTGTGCGCGATAATCACAGTAACGGCCTAATTAATTTGGGTGCGGTTTTCTCTAGTGTATAATGATATTATGATAAGCTTAATTAACTTAACACTTAGGTAGTGTATATTTTATTTCAATCGGTTTATAAATAAAAAAGTTGTTAATATAAAGAATCGCCCAGGAACGAGCCTGAGCGAAGCGATGAAGCGCAGTGAAGATGAGCGTAAAAGCTTTAGAATGTAGCCAATCTTATCAGTGACTCCTCTATATACGGCAGGACTGTAGGGACGCGCTCGAGTGTGGCTGGTTTCACTTGGTCACTGTGACGCAGGCGCGGCACTTGCAGCTTGTTGTCTCGCAGAACTGTGATGAGCAACACCTTTTTTTACCAGCATTAGACTTCCCAGCAGTTAGGCATACCACCTGTAGACATACAGATGTTTATATGGGGTAATTGTGGGTAGGGTGGGGAAATTGTGGGTAGGCACTGTCTGTAACAAGTATATAACGCCTTTGAGACGTCTAAAATCTTAGTCTCTTCCGTGACCATAATTGCTGTAGAGCATTCGAAACGTCGGGAACCAAAAATCAAAATATATCCCCGAAATAATCCGAAAAGATAGTTTTATTTAAAATATTTTTTTTTCTTAAAATTACTTATGGTAAGATCAAGTTACATAGTTACATGTATTCTTGTTTATCTATACAGGTAAATCTCGGGACAAGCTTTTGTATTAAAAAAAAATTTGCAATGTAATAAATTGATGTAAGTTCTTCTCAGCAAACTCTTTCATTTGATATTCATATCATTGGGGTGTATAAAAAATATAGTCCACCATCTTTGGGAATCCGCCATATTGGATTTAGAATGACGTTACTTATCCAACCATGCATTGTCATCCAAACTAAATGTGCAATGCAAGATCTCAATCGATATATATCGATTGATATAGGTAGATATTGATCGACGGATAACTGCTTTAAAATTCAGTTGCAAGATTTAACCCGAACAAACGAACATTGCAAGTTAAACAAAAACTTGTAATAAAAACAAAAGTATGTTCGAAAAAAAGGAGGTATGTACTTACTTTTACCATGTTCGTTGTATTGAAGTGAACTTATAATAAATATGTAGGTATTACATATATTTGACTTATAAGGTACTAAGGGCCTATCACTAGATCTGCGCGCTTTGTACGCTTGTTTCTGTCAGTCCTCAACACAAAGTTGTCATGTCTCAACATCGAATTATTACTTTTTCTTATCGATATTAGCATTAATTATTTTTTATTTTCATGTTAAGTATTCGTACAATATATCTGCTGCGTGCGGATCTCTAAAAATTTTGTCCACTGGGCGAATACTTGGGTACATTTATAATTACTTGAGCTATTTTTCTTTCAATTTAGACTCCTCCACCATCCTAATTTGGTGTGATTAAGTGAAATTTGGTGAGACACCCTCTCCCCTGTCCCCCCACGTGAGATTTACACTACAGTTGTTAATGGACTATTTATTTTCATATTGTGTAATAAATTATACAAAGTTCAGGTTTTTTTCAGCGGGCACTTAAAAAAAAAAGAAAAATAATTATAGTTGTGTATTTATTATATTTATTATAGTGTACAGAGACAATATAACATAATGTTTGTGTCTGTGTATTATATATTTTCTTTTCAATTTAAATCAGTTTAAATGAGTTTTAATGAAATTTTACTCGACTTTGTAAGTATTACACTCTACATATATGTATGTATATTGTATAACTTCGCAGATAGGTAGGTACCTATAGGTTAGCGGAGGCCTTACAGCATGTGTTACATTTTATCACTCTTTGTCATGATTCTTCGTACAGATTGCATTTTGTTGTTGTTTCCGATGAATAGAAGCTGTTTAAAGAATTACTAAGACGACACAATAAGTGCTAAATATAAACAATAGCGATATGTGTCTTAAAGTAAGACGATATGACACATCGGGACGTAGCGACGAGCCACGCTATGGGGCGCTATAAAATAGAATCATCATTTTTAGAACTAATATTATGTATGTATACCTATAACATCTAAATTAATTATTTGAAATCGTAAAAGCGCAAGTCCAATATGAATGAACCTTGATTTCGAACTTCCATAAAAGGTATTGGAGCAAAAACATATTAAAGGACATAAAATTAAATTCTTTATATGCGTAGGCACTCTTTTTACTTTCTTTTACTTAATTCTTCCAATTGATTTTAAAAAATTCGCCGCAATAAACCATGGACATGGAGGAACCATAAAAGGCAACAAATGAATTGTTAAAGTATTTAAAAAAAACGATGCAAAGATGTACAATACTAATGTAAAGTAAGTCATTGTTACGGAGATAATGCGCTCGTTGAGATACGAAGCTAAGATAACGGGCAAGAGCTCGGCCACCTGCCGTCGCCCCGCACGGTCGCCGCGCCGTACTTACTACTTAGGGTTGTTCCTTACAAGCCACTCTTCAATATAACATTACAAGTAAGTACACCGCCAATAAACAGTAATCCTTCTTTTCTTTACCAACGAATTTAGAATACTATCGAGTTTGAAATATTTGAGTGGGCCGTGAAAGCATGCATCCCTTGGATAGTTGTGGACGGAGGGGGAAATAGCCATATTGAAAAATTACATTTAATCTCAAGGATTAATTTATTATGAAAGCTAGCGGCTGAATTCGAAAGCGATACGATAGAACCTAACAATTTAAATGGTTCTAATAATACAAAAAATCATTATCCTATTGAGTGAAATACTGAAGACTTAAAAATTCTATTCCGTGTTTATCTCGGCATAATAAGTTATAAGACCATATTATTTTGCATACATATACCTATAGATATGTACTAGATAGTACCAGAGTGATATGTCACTGTCACTGTCACTATGTTCCATTGAGCGTCCAGTGAAAAAATTATCGTATAGTCAAAAAAAGGAGACTCTCAGCAGTAAAATGTAGAGGTGAACAAAAGAGGCAAATCATAATCATTCATACTAACTTTTCTTCTCACGGTCGCTCAGCACAACTATACAAGCTACATTTCTTCTCCGATCTTCAGCCCTCGCCGCGCCCGCGTGTAGGAGGCCGGCACACGTACAGCATGGAACATCCTCACGACAAGATCATAACGTGCCCATTGTTGGAGATTGACATAAGTGCGAACAATAGGACTTATCTATTATTTTGCCACTGACGGTACTGTACTTAAGAAAACCTATTAACTTTAAGCACACACTGCTAAATGACATTGACGTCACAATATGTCGTATGCATGGAACAAAAAGATAAAATCTACGACATTATTATTATTACGACGGTAGTAGGTAGCTACTCACATACTTCTCATACCTATTGCAGCGTGCAGGTTATATTGAGATAGGCAGATTATATTACAAAAGTACCTGGACGACCGAGCTTCGCTCGGTGTTCTTTTTTTGTTATAACATGTTTTTAGATGATAATAATTAATAATCTATATAACTTAAAACTAAAAAATGAATAAATACAAAAAAAACCCAAACGTAAAAACTTTTTATCCGACCGGGATTCGAACCCGGACACCTATGATTGTTAATCTTGTGCCTTGGCCGCTTGATTACGATGCTTATGTATCTATGTGAATAATAGTTTTTTTAAACGGTTAAACACGCGCAGGACAACGTAATAGATACATATGTTATGTTCGTATATACGAGTATGTTCCTGTATGCAAATTATTTCTGACCATACTGAGGTTGGTGTTGTTTAAATAAAATAAAATTAAAAAAACAATAAATACCTATCATTTTCAATAATAACTATTATTTTATGTATAAATAAAAAACACAAAAACATTTTTATTTTGCTAGAAGTTAGTGTTACTGCTAATAAAATTTTTGTTATAAAGTTAAATATTATTTATTTTAATAAAACAACATAAATATATCATACATAAGTATATCATACATAAGTATTTAACTATAAATAAAATAAAAACTTTTTAACAAAAAAATAAAAACCGACTTCAAACAAAAGCACTAAAAAATAACAAATAACTGATTGGTAGTTTTCATTTACTATACATACCTAATCAAATATTTTCGAAGTCGGTCTGCTTTGCTTTGTATGGGCTGGCACCGATTTCGAAAATATTTGATTAGGTATGTATTTAATAGGTAGGCTTTAATTACTTAGCCAAAGCACACCGACTTCGAAAATATTTGATTAGGTATGTATAGTAAATGAAAACTACCAATCAGTTATTTGTTACTTTTTAGTGCTTTTGTTTGAAGTCGGTTTTTATTTTTTTGTTAAAAAGTTTTTATTTTTCCCTTTTTAGTGTAGACAGTAGTAGCAAAGTAAGGATTCTAACGTGTTAGGTTTGTCAAATCAAACAAAATAAGCCCAAACTCAAAGTATCTACTATTAGCCGTTGAAGAGTTCCACCTATCCACCTTCTGGCCTTGCCATCAGATCAGGTCAACAACACCGAACCACTGTACTATCAACGGAAATAGAAATACTTGCAAAGTTTCAAGTCAATATGACAATTAGAAGTAGGTTAAATTCATCATTAGTTGTTTTTCCACCCTTAGGGGTGGTATTTTTTTTTGAAATTTAAATGGGACCAATCTGGAAGTATATCCTTTCAAACAAAACAAAAATTGTCCAAATCGGTTAATAAATGACGGAGTTCTGAGGTAACAAACATAAAAAAAAAAAATCATACAGTCGAATTGAGAACCTCCTCCTTTTTGAAGTCGGTTGAAAATATTATTAATAATAATATGTTGGGACATTAACACACAGCACCATCTACTTAGTTCCATGGTAAGCTACGAGGCTTGTGTTGTAATACCAGATAGTTGATACACTACACATATATATATATATATATATATATATATATATATATATATATATATATAACTTTAAATACATACATACATATTATAAATATTATAAACACCCATGACTGGAGTACAAATATTCGTGCTCATCACACAAATGGATGCCCCCAGCGAGACCCGAACCTGAAACCGCGGGCATATCAAGTAGCGTCACTATAAACTGAGCCAAACGTGTCGTCAAATTAAGTATGTTATAGAAAAGGCCAGTTGTTTTATCTAACGTTCTGCATTAACATGTATGTATATTGCAACAAGGAGCGCAAGTGCGCGAGATAAGAAATAAAGCTAATAAGCATGCAGAATTCTCGCAGCGCGTGTCAGGCTATTTGTTTTTATGGAAGGTGACAACTGACAAGTTATAAAAAAACATACCAGGATTTTTTTCTTAATAATTGATAATATAATAACCGTTTAAGGTATGGTAGTCATATCTTTGGCGATCGGTAATGTATCTAACAAAGTATTATTATTTATTCATTTCTATTTAAATAATAAGAGCCTATTCCTTTACTCTGAATACTAAATAAAAAAAATAGAATTATTTTTAGACTACACAATGTTGTAATTCTCAACGTATCAACTCGATAAAAGAGTAGGTAATACCTACTTACAGTCGATTAACTTATGGAATCAATAAAATAGTATTAAATGAAACAATTTTAATATTTTTAACGCTATTTACATATTCTTTCAAATTAAAATGAGCATAAAATGTTACGTAAAAAGATATCATTGATTTTTCTGATAACACTTAAAAATAACGAAGTTCAAGTTTTAGTTAATTCTTTTGTAAATGACGCAAACAAAGTAGATATCGGAATACCATGGAAAGTTTTTTATTGTTGAAAACTCGCTTAACTTGATTTTCTGGTGTTTTACAAAGTTAGTGAGCCGTTTCCGTTAAATTTAAATTTGAGTAAAACCCCCCTGAATTAGCGTTATATTGTACCAGTAAATAAGACATTTCCTGATCACTTGACGGCTTTTTTATTCATTTTCCTACGTCAGAGCGCCGCAGCAATGACTGACTATATTACTACTGTACCTACTAATCAATTAACGCAATTTTGTAATCGAGCTTAATTTGAGCACGAATATGGAAATTTTTAACTATTTTTTAAGCCGTATTACACATGTCGTTGTGTTTTAATCTAATGCCCAAAGTGGCTAAATTATGAAATGTGTTGTATAAAATGAATAAATATTCTCCACGTGGGCGTTTGTTTTGGTCGAAGCCGGTTGTCGGCGGGTGCGGCAGGCGCTGCCGCTAAATCTTGCAAAATTGACCATAAGCCAATCGATGACCTCATATGTTTACCACAGAGTCGCTGTAATCAATGGAAATGTTATATTTACATTCAAAGTTCATTACAAAATAAGGAAAAAAGTAATTTATTCCATTTTAACACCTAAGCCTGCGACTGGCACTACACTTGCTGGGAAAGCACCGCGGGCGTGAATTTTGTAGATGTATTCAGCATATGTTATATACTCATAAATATGGTTTTAGTCTTCTATTCAGCCCTTTGAACGTCCCACTACTGGGCATCGGCCTTCAATAGGAGGAGGGTCAGGTCATAGCCAAACCAAAAATAAAAAATAAGAAACAAAAATGACGATAAATACTAGAAAATTGACTAGTGGTTCTCACGAGACACCTATGTACCTACTAAATTTCAGCAATGCAACTTCAATAGTCTCCGAGTAAAGTGGCTGTGACATATGGACAGACCGACAGTATATATACATAAATACGCTTAGCTACGGAGCTAGCTTTTTAGCTACGGAACCCTGAAAAAACAATGAAATGTTGAGTCAGCCATACGTTGGGTATAATATTATGAATTATGAGATAATAGATGCTAATTAAAATTTATCATCTTCTGCAGTGTAACATAAAATAATAACATATAACAATACGTCATTATACTTATTATTTATATCCCTGACTAGCGACTCAGCCTCGCTTCTTCTTCTTTTTTTCTTTGTTGCTTCCCCATACAAATTTTCTTTCCCATTTTCACGCTCTTAAGAGATGATTGCCGGAATAAAACTTATCCTATGTCTTTTCCAAGGTCTCAAACTATCTTCTTACCAAATTTCATCTCAATCGGTTCAGTAGTTTCGGAGCCTATTCGATACAAACAAAAAAACAAGAAACCATTTTTTTTATTTTTATAATATTAGATAGATATAAATAAGTGTTAGTTCAACAATTTATTTCATTGTGATATATACCCTTTACTTAGTATATGTGCCTATGTGTATCTAGTACATCTTTTCTCAGTTTTTAACTTGTGGCAAAAATATATTGTAGATGACGTGACTAATGATTTCACAGTAAAATTTCCATCTGATTCTAGCGATTGCTACTTGCTCGAAAGAATAGCTTATAATAAACAATTTCTGGGTGACGGTCAACAAAATACATAAAAACAATAACAAGAAAAACCCCCACATTCAATTATAACTACAATAAAATGAAGTTTAAAGAATGAAATTTAAAATTTTATTTATCCATCCATCCATTTCAATATTGTTGTAAAATTAAATGTTTGCATTTAAAACAAGTAAATTAAATATAATTTTGAAAATTATAATTAAATCCATCAATTTATTAGATATACAATTTATATGATACTAGCATTGCCCGCGGCTCCGCCCGCGCTCAGATGACCAAAAATCAAATTCTTAGATTTTACATATTAGTATACTCCTACAATGTAGTTTTTGTATTTTTTCTCTAAAATGAGACATTTTCCCGCGGTAAAAAGTATCCTATATGTTGACCCGGATAACCAGCTATCATCATACCAAATTTCATCAAAATCTGTCCAGTGGTTTTCTCGTGATGGGGTAACAGACAGACAGACAGACAGACAAAAATTCTAAAAACTATAGATTCGGACTCTGTATCGATAATAATGTATATTTCAATTAGATTTTCCAAAAAATATTTAATGTACAGATTCGACTTAGTTACAATTTTATTATATTTATAGATAAAAGCTCGTTGCGAGATTTGCCTGTGTAGATAAACAATAAATAAAATGTTAAAAATAATGTCTTTTTTTTTTAAAATGGGTTTGATTTAATATAAAGTTTATTTTCTTTTTTTTTAGAGTATTTAAATAAGAGCTCGTTTTTAAAAATGTTTTTTTTTATAATATTTTTTTAGTTATTCGTATTCTTCTCAGCAAACCCATTCATTTGATATCCATATTATCATGGAGGTGCATAAAAAACATAGGGGGTCCGTCATATTGTATATAAAATGATGTCACAGCTAATCATGCATTGTCATCCAAACTAAACGTGTATGCAAAATTTCAGGCCAATCGGCTGAAGATAACTGCTTTAAAATTCAGTTCCATGTGTTCCGAACAAACAAACATTGCAAGGTAAATAAAAGCTTATGTAAAAAAAAATGAGCTTTTCCAACGCTGTCTGCCTTCACCGCTCTCACAAGCCGGTGACCCCTGCAGCGGGTCGAGTCTCGCTGCCACTTCCGACACCGCCCAATGCTACTATATTTTAGGAAAGAGGAAGTCGGTTGTCGCGTCGACTATATATTAGCTGATAGATAAATCGAGTGTAAATTCCGTAAATAAGATGTAACATTTTGCTGCGCCTTGAATTTTTGCATTAGTAGAACATTAACGTTGCCCATTTTCGGATTGTTAGGAAACGTATTTACATTTTACACATACCATCTCACTTCCTCCATCTGATACAAATAGAAACATGAGCGTTGGAATTGGGCGTCTGTATCTAATTATACCTATCGGTACTCGCAGAGAACACTAGGTGTTGTATAAAATACACGATGAACCTTAGAAGTTATTACTGTACCGTGTACGTGCTATCACTGTTACAGTTATTTCGGCAAAACCGGTTTTGCGCACCGGATCACTGGTAATTACGGTGAGACGCCTCAATAGCAAAAAATAATACTATTCTATGATAAGTTCCCGCGGCCGGACCCCGTGCTGTTCTTTTTTGATTAAATTCGGTTGTATGTAGTGTGTATGTTACACGATATCTATAATGAATACATTATAATTCTAGCGTGGTATTATATACATCTAAAAAAAAGACTCCAATCCCTGATAATAATATTTAAATTTATTAATAATTAGTTTTAATTTATTTTGAAGTCAGTGTCAGTCAGACAAGCTTTTCTTAGTTATATTTCTTGATTAGTGACTGATGGTTTTATTATATCATTGTTTTGTGGAGCTCTCTGTACGTACGATATTATGCGCAGAATAATGAATTTAAAAATATAATATCTATACATATAATCTATACTTACATATCTATACATATAATAAAACTGTAGAGGTTGAATGTCTGTACATAGAAAAACAATGCTAAAAACTGAGTCAGGGTAATGTAAGAAGAGAAATAGAACAAATCCAATTTTTTCAATTTTTTTTTCTTTGTCTGTTTGTCTGTTGTGTACGGGCTAATCTCCGAAACTGTTAGACCAATTTCAATGAAATTTTGCATGGTGATATCTTATATCCCTGGTAAATATTTTAGATACTTTTCATCCCGGAAAATTAAAGAGTTCCCGTGGGATAGTTAAAAAACTATAGTAACTTATACAGCTTAGTACACAACAACTTATGCACCTAATTTAATAAAATTTGGCATACTGATGATATCTTATATTGCCGGTCAAACAACAGGTTACTTTTTATCCTTGAAAATGAAAGGTTCCCGTGTGACAGATCTGTTCCAGATTTTCTAGAGGCGAAACCGAGCGAAGTAAGCACATGCATTGTCCTTTCGATAGATTCTTACTATCAAATTTTAATAAAAAATTTCACGTATTGTTCCGAAGAGATCCTTTGTTGTCTCGGAATGCTTTTAATTAATATTAGATAACTATGCAGCTATTAGGTACTACCTACAGACAGAGAGTGAAATAAAGAGAAGTGGGGGGAAGGGGTAGTATGGGGTGTAGTGGGAGGGAGAGAATGTGTGCGATTGTTTATGTTAGACAGAATAAGCAATGTGAGTGTCGATGCGAAAGCCTACCTGCCTAAAGGCTAAACTGTTAAGTACTAGTGACTTAGCTTCGCTCTTGTGCGTCCCTACTCCGAAGGTGCATAAACAGTAGCCTAACTGTTGCTTCAGGTCATGGTCTATTCCCCCCCAACGTGCGTTCACCTTGTCGTGGTGGGGGGGCTCAGTAGTGTACTCGCGAAGCCAAGAAACGCACAGGGAGGTGACCCGCTTCGGTGGGCGGTGGGAGGCGGCCTTCTTCGGAGGGCGGTGTACCATGCGGGTTGCTCCTGGTACTTCTCTGATAGCAGAGTGGACCGTGGATCAACCCCATGGTTGTTGTGGTCTGCTCCGGCAGACCTGCCGTCGGGGCGTCGTAGTTGAATGCGTAAGCGATCCTGCGACGCCCCATTAAGACGGGGGAAGGTTTTGTTGGGTTTTAGTGGGTAGTACTGGCTTCGCCGGTGAGTCCCACACTTCGTGCGTAAATGCATTTCCCAACGTTAAAAAAAAAAAAAAAGGTCATGGTCTATTCTGCCGATCGATTTAAATCTGCTCCTAATTGTTGTATCGATTTGAAACCTTGAAGTGTATGAAGTTCGAATAACAAAACAATAATTTGATGCTCTCGACCTGATACAAAAATAAATGAATTAGATTTAGTGATGGAGCCAATAAAACTTTTGAGTAAATAACCTATACTATTTGATTCGAATCTCGTAATTTAAAATTGCTAAATTCGTGTTTATCCATTTTTAAAATAAGAATGTTTTAGATAGAATATAATTTATACGAATTATATTTGTCTATTGTATGTCTGGTCTACATGACTTTACTGTATAGAAAAATCTAACTTCCCCTCGTTCCATAAAAATGAAAATAAAGTGAAATCATGAACATTTTTATTTATTTAAAATATTTGTAACTAAATGTATCGTTTCAGGTGTACGAGTGTAGCGCGACAGCGCGCCGCCGCGCTACCAGAGACCACCTCCTTTACGCCGTGTGAGGGATAATTGACAGGCACGTTTTTGCAATTTAAGTTGTGACAGCCATTAAGTCATAAAAGTTTTATAACTGGCTCGGCGCTCAAATGAGCTGCGCGACGTTTCATAATATTCGCGTTCGTGGCGAATAAGGATAACTGAAAGTTATCCGTAACGTGCATAATTAAAATTAGAATGTAAATCGACTTTTATTTGCCGCGTGGCCTTGCCGTGTTATTGTTTCTCGGAAACATCAAACGCTACCTATTTATTTAATCCTCCCTAGCCTCCCGTGCGCCGCACCGCCGCGGGGGTTGTCGCCGTTTTAGTAGCAGCCGCCTGCCACAGGTCGCGCTTGGACGTTGTAGAGCTTCTATTAGTCTCCATTAGCGAAAATAAAAAAAAAATTAAAATTATGTTTATTAACTCTATATTTACTACTTATGGTAACTGTATTCTACAAATCATTCATATATGTATGTATCTCCTAGGTACTAACCTATGAAACCTATGAAAGCAAAGATTCACTGCTACTAAAAATATCTCCTATTGCTTGCCGCGTGTCATACCTACTCGTACGTACATCCGGTCCTCCGTTAGTTTTTTAATTTTTTTTTAGGAAAAAGTTATTAAATAATAAAGGCTGAGTTTATTAATACACAGCAACTCAAAGCTATTTCCTTTTTATGACATATTAAAGCAAAGTCTACTAAATTATAATTTTAATTAAAAATAATTAAGTATTTTTTAATTATTTAAGTGATGCAATATTTATATAATGTTTATTTTTGCTCTTCGCTTTCCCTCCGATCTTACTTGTTGGACGTTATTTGGAATGTTATTCGATATAATAAAAATAAATATTTTGTATTAAATGACCAAAATAACTATTGTTCGTTTCTTCATTTTTTAAATAATTCCCGTGTGTCAATCAATAGCTGCGAAATATACTGCTAGTAGATAAAGGAAAAAAACTACGCATATTGTTAAAGGAGCTAAGCCGACTGACGTCACAGACGCTGACATCTGAAGAGATTAAGAGCTCAAGAGCTGAGAGCCGATATCTATCGGCCGATCCTTTTCTCTAAATATAAACGTATCGACGCGTCGGATAAAAAATCATTCATATATAATTTAGTTACCTTTATAGATTACAGATAAAACATTTATGGCGTATACAAAATTGAATAATATAGAGAAGTGGAGTATGCTTATCATATTGACGACCTCAACGACAACTTTTCATGTTATGGGTTTTTTTAGTAAACAAACTTTTGGAAATTTTGAATGGTTCATAATATATCTTTTTTCATTATCATAGATAATGAAAAAAAAATAATTCTAACTCCGGCGTTTTCTTCTCTCCGCACATTATTTTTGCGTCAGGTGTTGTACCTATCTACACAAATATATACAAATAAATAACGTCGATTAAGGAATAATCCCGTTTTCCTTTCCTCATATGATGATTCATGCTCTACCACCTCTAACTCTAACCTCTACAAGCTAAACGAGACATTTTTAATTTTTATCCGTTTGTCTGTTCGTTTTTTGTTCAAGCTTATTTTCAAAACGGCTAATCTGAATTTAATTGATCTTTAAGGGTAGATCTGCGACTTTATTCAACCATAAATATAGCCTACCTTAACCTAATCTAAAAGATAAATAAAATTAAAATGAAATGTCTCATACACAATATTAATTTTACTGACGGCATCGATAAGTTATAATAAGTGTATTTAATAGTATTACTATGAACAACAAGGTTAATAGTTTAAGCGGCCGAACACGTGAAATGGAAAATATATCTTAAAAACTATCCAAGGTAGCTTGTGCAAAATAATTTTCGTTAAAATAATTTTGGAAGAAAATTTTGAACACATTTTTTAACAGTTAAAGAGGGGGGAGCGGTCGCATAGCACTTTAATAACAAGCAACTTTAGAAGTACATAACTCTGTGATTATTGACTTCAACAAAAAAGTCACTTAGAAATATTGAATTTTAAAGATATTTTATGTACCTGTACACGTTTATAGAGGTTACATATAAGTATTTAGTAGTCTTCGTGTGAAAGGGCTGTGACTTACCGACATATGGACAGACGGGCGGACGGATAATGAAATTATAAGGGTTCCTATAAAGGTTTAGCCTTTAGGCTATGGAACCCTTAAAACATACAGCTGGAGTTGCGGCTAAATGTTATTTTATTCATAACTATTATAGCGACTCCCTCTCGCCTCGCTGGGTTCGTCCTCGTCCCTAGGTACGTTTTAACGGTAAGTATAGAATAGACTATATAAACATGTACATATGTACAGTGTACATACATAGGCATGGAAAAGTACGTATTATAAAAAATAAAAAAATACATATCCCTTGCTTGAGAAATGATTGATTTTTCTATTCAATCTTCCAAAACATTTCCATACCAAATTTCATTTCCATTAAATCGGTTCAGCGGATTAAGCGTGAAAAAGTGACAGACAGACAGACAAACAGACGGAGTTACTTTCGCATTTAATATGAGTATGCATATATAAAGCTGCTTTTTAGTGGTGCTGGACTATCATCATCGGCTTAGGCTGGACGTTGATAAGTCACTTAGTGAGTCGCGACATTGCCTTTCTATATTATAAAGAGGTTAAGTTTGTGACAATCTCAGGATCTACAGACCCGATTTAGATGAAATTTAGTAAGGAGATAGTTTGAGACCCTGGGAAGGACATAGGATACTTTTTATCCCGGAAATCATTCCTTAAGGGGGTGTAAATGGGAATAAAAGTTTGTATGGGGAATCAAGCTAGGGACAAACCCGAGCGAAGCAAGGATGAGTTGCTAGTAATATAAGAATCTAAACTAATATTATAGAGGTAAAGTTTGTGAGTTTGTGAGGTTGTAGGGGGTAATCTCTGGATCTACTGTACCGATTTCTATCTGGTATAAACAACTTGCTAGGTCCACCCGTTCCTGAGAAAATCGGTGGTGACACACGGACAGACAGACGGATAGACGGACAAGAGAGTGATCTTATAAGGGTTCCTTTTCTTAGTTTTTGAGGTACGGAACCCTGAAAATGGAGACTACTTCCCATACATACAAAAATGTACTTTTTCATACATTACATATGTACATAAATGTACATGTGCATGCGTCCAATTTACTGTAACTATAGTTAATCCCTAAAATAAAACAAAAAATAATAAAATGGACCAATTTGACTTTCTCAATTTATTTTAATTGCGACGCAAATCCACTGTTTGTAGATTAACTTTTTTATTAAGTAGACACTTCTGTTTGTCCATTCCTGTATCTTTAATAGCTGTAGTTATGCAGTTCAAAAAATTAATGAATAATTTCCATAGTCTTTGTTGCACTAACCTAACGTTGTTAAAATTGTTCAAACACAACCTATCTAAAAATTGCATTTTTTATGCATAGACTAGCATTGCCTGCGGCTCCGCCCGTGTTCAGATGACCAAAAACCAAATTTTTGGTCTTGGTCTGGTTTTACATATTAGTATATACTCATTGCAGTTTTTGTATTTTTTCTCAGAAAGGAGACATTTTCCCGCGGTAAAAAGTATCCTATATGTGGACCCGGATAACCAGCTTTAACCTTACCAAATTTCATCAAAATCCTTCCAGTGGTTTTTCTTTGATGCGGTAACGGACAGACAGACAGACAAAAATCCTAAAAACTATAGATTCGGCCTCTGTATCGGTAATAATGTTTATTTCAATAAGATTTTCCAATAAATATTAAATTTACAGATTCAGCTTACTTACAATTTTATTATAATGTGTATAGATTATAGGTAGGTGAGAATCCAGGTGGAATTGTAAAAAACATGATAGAGTTAATTAGTAAGTGAGGCTAACCGCAAAATCGGAGTGGGTTGTTTCTTGGGAAAACTACTATGTGTAATATGCGATTATTGTGTGATTCGACTAGTCGTTTTATTTTAATACCAGTTTTACACTCACGCTAATATCCCTTGAAATACAGCATGTCTCCGAGTACCTTAGTGCGGGCGTTCGTGCTATAATATTATAGCACGCGCTTCGTCTCGGTATGTTTCGAGTCAAATTTTACGCCCCAGTAACCACAAAAACGAGTGTAAAAAGTCGCACTTTTAAGCATTTTTCTCTAGAAGCTTCGGCGACATATATCGAAAGCACTCGGGCGGGAGTGTACAGCCTCCCTAATTCACTAAGTTGGGACTCCATTTTAAATGGGTGCGGTTGGATTAATTTCTACCTAAAGGTTAATGAATACTTTGGGTTTCTTTGGCAGCAGTGAAATTTAATATTATTTTTGACTTTTTAAGGTTTTCTTTTTTTAATTATAATGTTAGTGTTGATTATGTGTTGGTGTTTTAAATTTATGGTTTATGAGATATGTTAAGTTTGTTAAGTTTATGACAATTAACCGTGTATACTGTATATCTCCCCTGCAGCCTAGTACAATGTGCTGGGGTGCGCAAAGGAGTCTTAGGACCTCCTCACGAATTTATTTTTCCTGTTTTATCACTGATGACGAAGCAAGAGACGACTATTAAATGAGACAATTCCAATAAGTTTAAACGAGAAACTTCTGCTGTGAGTTGGTGAATTTCCAGATGATACTGCAGCATCGGTTACCACGACAATATTAACATATCTTACAATACCGTCGAAACAACAGTTGAATACCAACTATAACTCGCAAAATAATTTTTAATCGAACAAGAAAATTAGCTATGGAATGTGGATGTCACTCATCCTTCATGTACTCGAAAAATACTCTTGATAAAGTTACGTTTGAAAGAAAAGAATCTTAAAATCGGTTCGTCCGTTTGGAAAAGTCAATGTTAAAGAAAACTCTCAGATACACAAAATCAACTTATAACACACATCTGTTCGAATCAGGTGTTAATAAGTATGATATGTTACATGGACGTGGTCGTAGTTTTATGGTGTCAGCCCTGTATGTAAATATGTTTAACGGTTTAGTGAGACCTTTAATTTCAGTAGATCCAGAAGATCTATTGTTTATTTAGTTTCGATAAAATATCGGACTACCATATATTTTACTGTAGTGTATATTTATCTTTATTATACATTTCATCACACTTGAAGTGATCACGCTGATTATACTTTGATATGTCATGCTGGATTATCGGAGTAGCTCACAACAAGCTGCCGCAGTCCGCACCGACGCGACGGCGCGTCACAGGGTTATCTTGAAAAGAGGCTGCCGGTTTTCTCACTCTCCTCGAGATATGACGACTCGATCGATCGTTACGATCTACTTCTTTAAAAGTTTACAAGATATCTACTGTTACTAACTGCAAATGACATACAATACAGAAAGTTCACAGGAAAAGGGCCCTTTCCTTTTTGTTTGAATGTTGTGTGTTGTATGTCTTATAGGATTGATTCAGAATGTAAAAATTTAAAGTTGACCTTTCGAGACTGACAACTTATTTCAACGTCCAAATACGAGTTCAACTTTCATTGTATTTTATTGCATGGCTGGCTCCTTGAACGCACGGTCCTTGAACTGTGTAAAACATTTTACCCAAATAAATTTAAAAATAATTCCTGACCACCAGTTTTTTACTCAGGTCTTGCATTACACAGTATTTTGACAATAATAATAAATTATACCGTTTGCAAGATTTTTATTTCTTATAATATATTTTTTTTATAATATATATTTATGCTATTATATACAAACTACTTTTTGTTATAGTGAGTGACCTTTTGATTAATTTTCACACAGGTCTTGGCTGAATAAACTACTTACTTTGTCTACTACAAACTACTAATATGGTTCCATGATTCTCTAAGTATCCGTAATAATTTCTTAAAACTGAACCACATAATTTGCGTTTAGCTACTGAACCAGGTTGCTTTCCACTACTTGTAACCAGTCCATTTTTCAATTATGGGTCACGTAACCAATAATCAGGAAACTTTTAGGTGAACTCACTATTATTCATAAAATTGACAAACAATCTTTGGGGAACCCCCGATAATGAACTATCTTAGTTCTATTGTGTTGCCAACACAACAAAAAAATATACACTTATTTTTTAATTGTCGTTTCTAACTAGAGTATTCATATATATCGGACTAATGGAAAATCATACCTTACCACTAATTGAAACAATATAAGCCACTAAAAAAATCCACTAGCCACTAAAACCAATATTTATCCGCTAAAAGGAAAGTTTAAACCACCAGATCTAGTGGAAAGTCCACTGCAGGTATGTATATTATGACAAACTCAGTGACTATTTTGATCCGATCCAGGTCTTTAACTCAGGCTCAACAATTTGTAAATAGTACAATATACATGTTATTCACTAGACCAACAAATAATAATACAGCCACTTCCACACGATGTATGCCACCGTAGCCGTGCAGCCCACATTATTGATCCTTTACAGATCTGTATTCGGTGCTTAAGTAAAAAGAGGGCGTAAGTCTTCTTCAAGTACGCATATTCACCTACGATATAATTAATAGCATAAAATAAAAATGTTAGATTACATGTTTTATATAATTTTCCGAACGTGGAACTATTTTTACCTTAACATTTTCCTCCAAGTGGCGTGCGCTGCGCCGTGCCGGTGTGTACTCTATTGGAATAATTGAGCAATAATTACGTGTACCTATTGAATCATTGTTAAAATACATCGATTAATTTTTTTAAAGATAATTTATTGGCAATTGATTATAGTAATTAAAGATTGTATTATCTATATTTATAAATTATATTATCCTTATCGCTATGCGCGCTCGCCTGGCGGCTACCCACTCCGACTGCAGGCTGCAGCTACTCGCTGGATGTAGAGTATTTTACATTACCAGTTACCACGTTAATTCCCGAAAACTTTTTTTTTGTTTAGTCATTTACATAGGTAAATTCTATTTATATAATATTTTATTTATTTATTTACTAAGAAAATCATTTTCGCATATAATATCATACACAAAACTGCCACTAAACTTTATAAATGCTTACTTTGAAAAATATTTTATATCTACATTCTTAGAATGTATATTGTAAATTTTAAAATGCCTTATAATAGCGGTATTACATCACTTTACCCTGAGATCTTACGTATTACAGTAGGATTACTCTGTCAAAGATTCAGTAGATTGATCTGGACGTCGAAACATAATATATGTACCTACATATGCGTAAAATATATCTACTACTACTTAATATTGTTTTTTTTCGATGTAATAGATTTGCTATGCTGAAAAGTAAAAACAGCTAAATAATTTTAGACGAAAGTTGTCAAATAAAAATGTAGGTAGTCTCGGCGCCACAACACTTGGGGGTACCTATAGATTGAGTATTTACCTATCAATTGAAGTGAGCAGTGAATAGACTGTAAGTGTACTGTACACTCGCAACAAGAAGTGCTACTGATTCTTTATTTTACATATACCTAATTTTATTGGTAACTTTTGGTGTTTGTTTCCTTATAAATTAAAAAAAATATGGTTATTGAACATTGAAAAGGACTTAAGTAAAAGACTTTGTATATAAATGCAACTCTCCAAAACAACTCGAAAAAGACAATGACTTGTTAAAATAAAATATATAAATGAGGGGTCTATGGTCCCCGGTCGGAACGAAGTTCCTTGCGCTTTTTGGTAAACGTTTGCTATACAGTTATAATAATTTATATTATAAGATATCAAGTTAATAGAGTTCAATTAAAAAATTTACTATAAAATATATTTATTATGTACTAGCAGAACCCGCGGCTTCGCTCGCGTTACATATTTTGTATTTAAAATAATCTCTGTTCTCTATTCTATATAGTAAGTGTGCACTTTCGGAGAACTTGAGCTATTCTGTTTATATATTTCGTACGGGGAATTGCTTTACTACTTTAAAGTGGCTTCAGATATTACTATTGGATATCCGTAGGGATTTTTGGGACGCGGCTGCACCTATAGCAAGAAGTGACGGAAAAAAGTCTTACAACACTTTTTCCGGTCTCGCTCCCATCCGCTCCGAGCGTGTAGCGCGCGATAAGGAACTTCGTTTCAATAAATGTATATTAATTAGCTCCGACGCACGACTGGAGTTTATTCCTTAAGTACCTACGATTGTCTTTGAATATGCAATAGGCAAAATAAACGCATCTCATGTAATACTGAAAGCATACATGCTACAAATACATAGGTATGATGTACACATTATACCTATGTATTTATTCTATTCACATTTTTCGTGTTACATAAATGTATATAACTTATAGTACATGAATAAATTGTAAGGAAGGTTGATTTACTTCACTATTAAAATCACTTTGAATATTAAGCACATCGATACTCTCGTCATTATTAATTTCATTCCTTATAAAATTTCCATTTTCCACACGAGGGTCTTATATGAAAATCGATTCTTAAGGAGTATACTCCAATAAAAATAAACTTCACACAATATTAAATATAACTACGTAAAATGTTAGGTATAAGATTACATAAGTACAGCATTCGACTATGTTGTTGATTTTATGTTATGCAAAGTTTTAAATTCATATAAAGTAGTTACGAACATATATTATTATATTACCATATTACTTAGTTACTACTCTTGGATTTTTATGTTGAAATGTGTGACATAAAATATGAACATCTATGAGCCGATAGCGTCCTCTTACTGGTATATAGGCAGGTATCACTTTAGCTCCGAGAAGTCATATGAAAACTACGATATCGACACAATAGGCCGCCACTATGCCTTCCTGTGTGCTCTACAGTCTACGCTCTCGATACCCAGCCGACGCTCAGACAAACAGACCTAGCGTGCAATATAGGATGTATTTCACTACTAGCTATTAGTTATTACAGCCAGAAATGGTAAAAATGGTACGAAATAAAAATAAGTAAAACAATATCAAAGTAAACATGGCAAACAGATTGTAAAACTTCTATATTTCCAAGATTTTTGATGACATGCATATTATGATGTACACTCTTGAGCGATTTCGGTCACAGCGACTGGTTCAATTTTGGAGAGATAATAATTACAGCAATAACGAGTGTAGTGTAATAGGTACTTAGTTTATAACTAAAATAATATAGCGGTCGTCGACGCGAAATTGTGGGTTTTAATTATATCTGTACACTTAAAAAAAAACTTGCGAAATTCCAATGACGAAGTTATTCACAAAACAAAATTATTTGTTTTGTGAATAACTTCTGTAATAACTATTTGTGTATATGTAGCTACTTGTAAAAATAAATTATTATAATACTAGATTTTCCACGTGGCTCCACTCGTATGCCACGTCACAGGTCCGTCGAGTTCAAATTAGCTTATGTTAGTAGTTAAACAGGATATGAACCTCCTTTCTGAATTTCAATTGCATCTGTTGAGCCCTTACAGCGTGACGAAGTGGATAATGAACATACATCCTCGCTATATCACAACCTTTCGCATTTATTAAAACTATTGTGATAAAAAAATTCTCGAATCATCATAATTTCTCAAATTAAAAAATAATTTAAGATTTTTTTCTAGATACCTGTCCTACGTCGTACCTGCCACAGAGTAGTGATTAGCAGTTAATTGTGTCTCCTTATAAAACTTGTAATAACATAATCGCGAGTGAGGCTCCGCGCCGGCGCTCGCCCGAGCGTGCCACTAATTATCACATTTTAGCTAAATAGTTAATGTTTGAGTAATTATATCCACGCGTCGCGTTGGGCGAGGTGGACGCCCCCGCGGGCCGCCACGCCGCCTGCCGCTGGAATATTCATGTGTAATAATATAGCGTCTGACCTAGACCTTTTGACCTTCCCACCGCTTAATAAAGTATTAACGTTACGTCCAAAGATGGCGTTGTACTGCCCCTGATGTAACTATTACGAGCTTTAACCCACTTTTAAGCAACTGATTACTAAAAAGCAACATTTACCGTAGTGTTGTTTTATGAAAACGTACGGACAGATTTATTGAAATTTTTGAGTCGATTGATGTTATATATGATATGTAGATACTGTGTTTAGTTCATGTATTTTGTAAACATCATTTACTCTAAATTTAATAAGATATATACATAAATATACCTAGTTTTTACTTATCTATTTGGCAGCGCATCTGTAACTAGGTTCAAGGCAGTATAACAACTCAGTCTGTGGATTAGGTCTCATTCGTCACAATCCTTTGTTTTGGCTACACCGGATACTGTCTGATGTCTATAAAAATACCTACAGATGGTAAAGTAATTTCTTACTAATTAGTATATAAAAATAGTTACTAGGAAAATCCAATGAATCCTAGTAACTAGCAAAATATATGAACTTACAATTATTCATCCTATTTAATACCTAAATCAAGTTTTATCAAAATTTCATAAACAAGTAATTTATTATTATAATCACAATCACAATGTTCCGAGCGTGCGGTCGCCAGATGCCGGACGTGTTCGATAACATCCTCGTATACACAAAAATTCGCGCCACGCAAGTCGTACTCGTTTTATCAAGGGACTTCACATTAACAGCACACCAGTAATTGATATCTGTAAATACGAACTTGCTTATCCCGACTGAATCATCAACCGAACTGAGTCGCTGGAACGAAAGTTGTGAACATTTAGAGAGGCTACTCTTGTAAGACGGGTTCTACACCGAGCACGGCCGGGGACTTTACTTTTGTAGATTGTAATATTTTGATTTGTGATAATAAGGTCAGAAATTTTATGAAATTTCGCACTTAAGGAAATATAAAGAGGTGGAGAAGTTTGTAGTTTGTAAACGAAACAACATTATTTATCTTAAAACAAAAAAGGTAGGTTTACCAGTAGTTTATTTTAAATATCTATCTGTGTAATACAATCTAGTCTACTCGAAGGAAATAAAACGCTCCTGGTAACTTATTCCATAGATGTTCCACTTTTTGTGCAAGTTTTATTGCCACTGCTGGACACGATCGCCGCAAACGCCGAAATACTCATAGGCACCAGATGAATACTAACAACGTCTAATAACAAGTGTCTCGTTGAATTTTATCGAATTGACATGATATGCGGGTACGTGCGGACTAACACTATTGTCCTTCGTCCTACCAGGTGCTTGTTTTCTTTCGATTATGAGTTAAATATATAATAAATTGCATATTCAGAATATAGAGCGCTATTGATTTTTGTTGCCGTGAGTCATACATATAGTATGTTGACGTAAAGTTAGTGTGAAATAAAGTAATATTCTGTGTCTATTTCTCTCATAAAAAAAATGCCATGAATTAAATTTTATAGCAAAAATAATGGCGTCTCCACATAATAATAAAGATTGACTTCTTACACATTATGTGAATAATAATTTTATTGTTAAACGTACTCGTCCCGCACCAAATAAACAGTATTTTTACAGCTGATGTTTAGTCGCTAAGTGAGACGACGATTGATTATCGAGTATAAGATATTATTTGTACATTTTGTTAGTCATTGTCAGGTACTTAAATAACTCTACGCAGCCCTTAAAATTATTGTGTGTATTTAAAACAGAACAGACGGACAAGAGTTTTTGCAAAATTATAATTATTTTTTTGTTATTGTGTTTTTAAATAAGATCATAAAATCGTAAAACAGAAAGTAAAATGCACTCTATTTCAGAAACCATATAATAGGTTTTTATATATTTAGAGAATAGCCCCACAAGTCGGCTCGTAGTCGTATTATAGCGGCTAACACCGCCATTATCGAGTAATCCTCTTAAGATTATAATCTCTGCTGTAACTGCGGTTACGATAACTAGCAACAAAAACATCGTCGGGACGAGCGCTACGTAGTACGTACGATTTGGGTGATAAAACTTTGGCATCCATCAGCATACGGTAGGTGTGTACACACAAGTGTAATAAATTTTAATTATAAAAGAACAAAAATATTATTCATAAGGTTTTTTTATTTTATTTTATATTATTCGTAGACAAAAGTAAAAAATAATTGCTTTAAATAATTTTCGACCATTTAATTAACATATGGGGGAAACCTAAGTACTTACCCAACTTTAGAAAAGGCTGACTCAGCCGAATGAAGAGCGCCTGCTCTTAATTTGTAGAGTTGCTTGTAATATGTTTTTATTTCCTTTCTTTAATGAATACATTTGGAATAAAATCAATAAAGGTTAAAAGATTTTTGTTTTTCAAAACCTCTTAAAGATATTCTACTACTACGGTACTAGGTATGAATATTATATTTTTGCTAAGTAAAATTTTTTTTCAATACATATAAGATGGAGGAAAAGATAAACTAATAAGTTTAAAAACTTTGGTGCTGTTCACTTATAACTATCCGGCCGGACTGGTTTTCTCCTGAAGGGATCTTTTTTCTAAAATACTTAGGTACTAAACTTTATCTGCTGATTTAAAGTAGATCCTCAGGCTCCTACTTGAATGTAGTTTTCATATAATCGTAATAAAATTTATTTAATAAACAGTGACATACATTTAATACATTTGAGAAAAGATGAAACATGACTATGTTTGACGACGGACCTGACATCGACAGAGACAGACAGACTATTGTTATCTCTGTTGTATTTTACTGTGTTAATATCTACATTCACAGATTAGTAATTCCATAAAAATAAATTTATGATGATAACATAACAATAGCCGCGTCGTTTGTGGCCGTGGGTTGCGTCATCGGAGCGTGAAGTATGCGCGCCGCGCGGGCTCGCGAGTGTGTCCGCCGCGCGTGAGCCAGTCCACCCCGGCCACCCCCGCCGCCGCGACCATGTCCGACCACCCTGAATCTATTTAATCCCTCCACGACCGCGGACACGCTGACGTTACAGTTAACAATAGATTTCTTAGAAATTTAATTAATTTCTTAGAAATTTACCTGGAGGTGTTAATTTGGTATCGGAACTCCTTGAGCGAAATAAGCTTAATCTATTAAAGAAAACAGTGTTCGTGTCGCGCGCAGCAGTAGGTAAATGCCGCCCACATATTATGTATATATATACATATGTATGTAGCTCCATGCACCATGATTCGTCTCAGTACTGAGCCCACTTTGACCATCATTCTGGGGATAGAGGAAGAAAGCAATAACTTTTTTTACTTATCGGTAATAAGCAGCTGATCGTTAAGGCATTAAAAATTTGTTTCGCATCAAAATAACTAACATTCAGAGATTAATCATTCAATTACTTTTTTGAAAGATCTATTATTATACACTGATCGATCTTAAAATTAGTCTAGTGAAGACTTCACAGTCACCCTCAGAGCGTCGCGACGAGATCAGCTCTGTCCTCATTCGACATTCAAACTACATATATCTGTTTAATCTCGGAAACGGCTTCAACGATTTTCATGAAATTTAGGATACAGGGGGTTTCGGAGGCTAAAAATCGATCTAGATTAGTCTTATGTCTGAGAAAATGCGTATTTTCGAGTTTTCATGCAGTTTTCTTTTGCTATTCCACACAAAATATGGTCGGTAATTTGCACGCTTGGGAATAAGCATCGTGGTCAAGCGGCCAAGGTGCAAGATTAACAATCACAGGTGTCCAGGTTCGAATCTAGGTCGCATACAAAGTTTTAACTTTTTTTTAATATTTATTCAAAGTTTTAGTTTTTTTTTAAAAGACGCAAGATTGACAATCATAGGTTCGAATTCCGGTCGGATACAAAGGTATTTTTTTTTTGTATTTATTCAAGTTTTTAGGTTTTTTTTAAAGAAAATTGTACTTTTTAACCAAAAACTCCGAGCAAAGCTAGGTATTGTTAATTATTCTGTAAAATTTAACTAATAAAATGGCATTTTTAGGAAAATTCTAATGACCACAGCTTTTACTTTTTACCACGTCAATGTATAAATACCAAAAAGAGTTTTTGGGTTTAACGATATGTACTTTAACGATGGAAATGTTTTTGATGTTTTCAAGTAATCTTTTTAAAAAAAGGGTCAAGCCAGTTAAATACCTTTAAAAAAACAATGCATTTTGATATAAATACCTTCAAGATATTAATTTAATGAATAGATATATCGAAATAGATTTGCTTTGCCTTGCGCCGCGCCGCGCCGACTGGCACCGACCTCAGAGCTATCATAACTGCTTACTGATTAGGTATCTATTGTGAATAAAGTAGGCTTATATTATTTTAAAAAGTTTTTGATTATATACATGCTTACAGTACATCCATTGATCTGCTCAAGTGTTTCCGTCAGTAAGTCTAGATAATATGCCACGAAAACACACGGCAGTTATCAATTTTGGACTTACTATCTCTATGTTCTAAATCCGTTTATCAAATGCTTTAGTGTTTACTGCTAGGAACAATAAATCGCGCTTTATGTATACCTTTTTGTACAATATATATACATCATAGTATTCTATTCATCCAAAAAAAAATACGAAGTAACTAAATCTATGTAGTTATTAGCTATAATATTAGTATGGATTAAGGGTGACTGTATCGCCATTGAAGATACTAAATCCTTTTTAAGTTTTTGTTTTTATTTTATTGTCACGTTAGGTAGATTAGATGGATTGATTAAGGATTTAGATTTATATCGACAAGACTTTAACACTTGTTCATGTCTAAGATTTTCTCTGGAGAACTGAGCGTTTCGGTGGCATAAGGCATAGGCTTGGCTAGGGAAGTTTATATCTTGTATAAATTTTAAAGGGTGCCCTATATAAAATGTCGGTAACGTTCGACCATCTGACCATCTTTCCCCCATATAAAAAACTAATTTTATTTTTCTTTGTACAAATTTCTTTCGTGCCTTTATAATGCGAGCTCTAAAATATTTATATCTACAAAAAAACTGGTTAAGTAGAAATCAGACCCGCGCCAAGAGTCAAGTTTCAACAACTTTTCAATATGTTTTAAGTCCTAATTTAATTTTTATACTCTTATTTTTTTTAATTTTATACTGGAAATATTCCAGTCAACGGTCAAGGTGATTACACGCTAGTAGGTAGGTACTGGAAGATGGTGTTAGAGATAGGAGCCTCCAGTGCACTCTTCTGTCGTTTTAATTATACATTAACATGACACGTTTATTAGTTGCATCCCCTGGTGAGTGCGGTGACGTCACGGTGCAGTGCTGACCCTCGCACCGAGGCCGGCCGTCATTGTCACGAGCCGGTCACATTTACACCATCCTTAAATATATTTGTTTACTCTCAGCAGTCAGCACGCATTACATATTTGTCGACATCAATTCTGTAATATTTCCGGTCAGAAGCTTACGGCACATATTAGGTTGTCGTTGTAACTGGATTATATTACTTAACCATATGCTAAATGAAAAAAATACATAAATTATATATTCTACTTATTATACCTATATATATAGGTCTATTGTAAATACGCTTATTTATTTGCTTACCATTAAATATGTTTAATAAAACTCACGAATGTAGTCAAATATATTTGAATATGAGTGTAGAAAAGTGTTGTTTTTAGACTTTTTCAGGCAATTTTTTAAATTTTTCTTTCCGTAAGAACCATCCTCGTAGATCAAGGAATATTCTAAAAAAAAAATTAGCGAAATCGGTTTAGCTGCTCTCGAGATTTGCGCTTACCAACACATTCAGCGATTCATTTTTATATTATAGATTTATTGTACGACTTTCGGATACCTACATATATATATATATATATATATATATATATATATATATATATATATATATATATATATATATATATATATAATACTTATAATAGCAGGTGTCAGTTAGCAAACAATACCTAGCGGTGAGTGGCTGCAACAGTCAGATGAAAACAAGACAAGAGAATTAGGCGTATTGTCATAACTAGCATTTGTACATGTGAGTGTCATAATTCAGAGAGCGACACCTGGTGACCGGACTGCCTGCTCACTCGCATGGACAAAACTACTGTGCGCATTTAAATCATATACACCATAGTTATAATATACAAACATTCGGTTGAGTCATTGTTTTACGATAAGTTGCGACAGATGTTTTAACGACTCATTTAGTTCAAATAATAAATTAACTCAACTGTTATTGTAAAGACTCAAAGAGTACTTAACTTTCTCTTCCGATTTTGCGAGTACTATGAGAAGGGACCATATACTGCACACCTAGATAAAGAGTAGCACAACTCAAAATATCTCTTTTTTCAGGAATAGAAAAAAAACGTTTTACTCTTTTTCTATTTGATATATTAAAAATAATCTTGTGCTCTTGTATATAATTTTACGAAGATATTTATTTGATCAATGGCTTGTCATCAAATACCAGTATCATTTAATATCAAACACTTGAAGATATTCATTTGGAACACCAACTAAGCAGCTATATATTAAACACTAACAATTCCAAAAATAGTTTTATTTTTTCGTGTTAAATTAGTAATCATGATAAAATCATATGGACTTTATGTAGTTTTTAACGCAGATTCCTATAATAGTAATAATTCTAATTTGGATTATTTGGGGTTGTGCTACTCTTTATCTAGGTGAGCGATATGTACATTGTATATAGTACTTTACAACTAATGCAGCGATAGCCCTGTGGTAACGCGCTCGCTTGAGAAACCGAGTGAAACAGCTTCAAATCCCGGATCTCTCGTACCTCTTATATATTTTCATGTGCCAATCATTCCCAAATTGACGGTTAAAAAGTAATTGAAAAAGGATAAAATTCTTTAAAAACCCTCGACTTAAAAAATAAATGTAACGCGAGATAAACTCAAGCATATCCGTCGGGGGCTGCCATTATGAACTAGTTTTGCAGTTTTATAGTAACGTGAATAATTTGAGATTTTTTAGCGCTAACTTACACCCTTGGGTAGGCCGTGCCCCTACAGTGGGGACCTTTAGAATTTGATGATGATACTTATTTTTATTTACGATGAAATTTAAAATAGATATGGCACCTACTTAGGAACCCTCACTAATCAATTACAAGCCCATTACTGAAAACCGCATCAAAATCGGACTAGTAGTTTTGGTTTTACACAAACAAATATTTATCACACCTATCTAAGAACATTCACCAATCAAACCCGAACCCATAACTGAAAACTGCATCAAAATCGGACTAGCAGTTTTGGGGAAAAAGGGCAACATGGATTTGCACAAACAAACAAACAAACAAACATCCTCTCACCCCAAACGCATATACCTATCGTCTCTGTTCCGTCGTGGGTAATAAATGCAAATTTTTTGTGAATGAATTAAGATCTTTTATCAACCTTCATAACGTGCAGGATCGTGGACAAAAACAGGTTTTTTCATTTTAAAACTATAAGTACTGTGTATTATATATTCTGTGCTGTAGGATCATTCTCCGAAAATTGAGGTATTCATATTTAAACTTTTATTATACCATTCATATTCTTTTGTAATTTTAACAATAAAAACTGATGGAAAGGTTTCGTTTTGTTTTGTATAAATTTCAATTAACATGGATAATTTGTCTTTATCTAAATAGGTACCGCTTGACCGAGAGAACTCCACTTTGGTAATGAATCAATTATACACTTCACCGACATACATTAGAAAACATTACATTAACTTAACTGTTACGCTGGCAATTATACGCTATTTAAGTAACTAAATCTTATGTATTTAAACGAGCAATTCTTGTATATATATATATATATATATATATATATATATATATATATATATATATATATATATATATATATAATATATATATATAATAAGTACCTGGGCCACCGAGCTTCGCTCGGAGCTTTTGGTCAAAAGTACAATTTTCTTTAAAAAAAAACAAAATACTTGGATAAATAAAAAAAAAAACAAAAATACCTTTGTGTCCGACCGGGATTCGATCCCGAACACTTATTCAAACTTGCGCCTAAGTCGTTTGACCATGATGTTTATATCCGAGTGTGCGAGACTATCGAACATAATATTTTGTGTGGAATAATGCAAAAGAAAACCGCATGAAAATTCGAAAACACGCGTTTTCCGAGACATAAGACTAATCTAGATCGATTTATCGCCCCCGAAACCCCATGTATACTAAATTTTCCCGTTTCCGAGATTCAGATTATATACATATATTTATTCAAGTTTTTAGTTTAAAAAAAAAGACGCAAGATTGACAATAATAGGTATCCGGGTTCGAATCCCGGTCGAATACAGAGGTATAATTTATTTTTGTTTTTTTTTGTATTTATTCAAGTTTTTAGTTTTTTTTTAAAGAAAATTCTACTAAAAAGTAGAAAGTAAGTAAGTAGTAAGTAGTTTTTGGTTAAAAAACCAAAAACTCCGAGCGAAGCTCGGTGGCCCAGGTACTTATTATGATGTTGCGTTTATGTAATAGATTGACTAGCTATTAAAAATTTTCATAAATAACCATAACTAAATAACGTATCGGCAGCAGTCGCGGCGCTCGCGCACGTCACTCGTAACTCGAAGGTATTTGTTTGCGTTTCAGTTTACTAAACATTTCAAGCACTGCGCGCGTTTCGTGTTCATAATGATTAGTTTTTTAAAAACCTATAAAAAGTGTTTTAATTAGTTAAAGTGTTTACCTCTTAATCACATTTTCACATTATTGTCAATTCACCTTGCGCCGTCATTGGTTCTAAACAATGTCCAATCTATAAAATTACTGACTTAGTTTTTTCTGAATATGAGAAACATTTATAATAAGAATAAGTAAAAATATAACAATGTTTAAATACCTACAACGTAAAATGTAAGCTGTGTTGCCCAGATCGTTGCATTGGAATGTAATTTTACATTTAAATTATGTTGTATTATGTATGTAGTATGTACGAGTATGTAATTATGCAATGAATTAGTGAGTAGCGACACTTGTGTAATCGATGATCGAGAACAATTAGTCGATCGAAGTCTCCGCGATGCAATCAGCTGCCTGCTTGCGCTGAGCGTCGCCAGTCAAGTACTTATACGAGTACATTGTTCAATATTATGTATATCATATATATATGTATTCACCCCTTCTTTAACGTCCCACTGCTGGGCAGGGGCCTCCCTTCAATATGGGGAGGGGATTAGGCCATAGTCCACCACGACGGCTAAGAGCAGGTTGGCGGACTTCACATGTTTTTCGAGAACTTGCTGGTTCTCTGAGACTTGCAGGTTTCCTCACGATGTTTTTCACCGCAAGACAAGTGGTAATCATGTTTGAAACTATTCGTACATGAAAATATAAGAGGTGCGAGACCCGGGATTTGAACCTGAACCTGCTTCACTCGGTTTCCCAAGAGAGCGCGTTACCACTAGACTATCACTGCGTTCTTATTATAATATTGTAATTAATTTCAGGTTATGATGTAGCTAACGATGTAAACTGTGATATTTTAAATATTACCCGGAAACACCTAAACTAAGTAAATTATTATTAAATGAACTGGGCTTAAAGGCTTGTGTCACGTGCGGACTACGTTCTATGCGGGCGTTGCTTATCAATACCTAACAGAACAACCTCGGCTGAATCAACACATTTCCATACATCGTTTTGTCATTCGCCATTATCTGATTAAGTTTGTATATTGTTATTATTTGATGATTTGAACGAAGTACCTACTCATAAGGAAATGGGAATTTGTGCAGTTTTTATACGAGTGGGTACTTGGCGACCACTATTGCAATTAATACTTTGTTGGTATGTATGTAAATATGATACAAACTTGAACAGAAAAATATGAAAAGTATTTGTTAAATCATATTTCAATTGTAAACAACTATTCAAACCTCGTGATATATAAAAATACGCACGTAAAATACATAAGAGCGAACGTGCTTTCAAGTTTTTGACTGCCAGCATCGCCGGCACAAGGGCGGCGCAGGGGTGAGCGCCGAGGGAACACGTGTTCACGGCCGCATTGTAGTCTGCCCGATGCGTCTCTTTTATGCTTTCGGCCTTTGTTCGGGATGACTCATCCCTCCTTTTAATAATTTCTCAGAAGCGCTTAACCTCGAAGGTTTCTCACGTTTACCTGCGTCTATCCCTTCGCCATATCTGGAATGACTTATCGGAGCTCACGATCACACGTGAAAAATATAAACACTGAGTATAAGCAGAGCTTATTATATCACATGAATAGATCTATGCAGGGAAGAAAAAAGATTTTTTTTTAATTACTAATACCTTTTTCTTGTCATAACGTATAACGGGTGTAAACTTTGTCCTATTTAGCCTCAGACCAATAAAAATACTTTTTTATTGGTCTGAGTATTTAACAGTAAAAATAATAATATTATATTTGCTTGTGCCTGCGAAACAGTTGCGATGTTAGTGACCGCAGCTCAGGTGCGACGTAGGGTGCCTTATAGTCTGCATAAAGGAGGCGGAACTCGGAGCCGCGGCGACTGCTAGCTCCGGAGGGGCAGACAACCCGACGGCTGACATGAGATGAATACAGAATACTTCATTAAATAACTGTTGCATCCAGCCTCACTTCTGCCACTACTACGGATATATATGTATGATATTAAAATATTTAAGCATAATATTTATAAAATGGTCGTAAAACTTTTGCCAAATCTTATCAGCAGTACGGAAGATGTACTGCGCCGACCCCAAGTGATTGGGAAATGGGCAGGGAGTTGATGATGATGATTTATAATATGAAAGCGTATGAAATTATTTATGCTTAAAGAAAGTTTCTTATTTTTGAGAAACTTTTATGCGTAGTTATGTTGTGATGTCCGAGTCACGCGTCACGGTCACCACAATGTGGCGGCAACAAAACCAGTTTGCGTCACATTAGATAAATTATTTTTTTAACATAATATGAATTTATTTACATAGAAATAACTTGATAAAATACTTGTTAAACGGACGATAATGTGAAATATTATATCACATTCGTAGAAATGTTTGTCGTATGGTTGTATAGACACGTGTGGCTGCGGCTCACGGCTGAGCCCGATGCCCCTACTCGGCAGCCGCACCTTTCTTATCTGATTTATCATTTAAAAATTGGCAAAATATCGTAGGCAGTAGGTACCTACTCATTTGATATCTACATGTATATGAGATGTTTACAAATACACTGGCTATTTCTATCTATACTAATATTATAAAGAGGTAAAGTTTGTGAATTTGTGACGTTGTAGGGGGGTAATCTCTGGATCTACTAGACCGATTTAGATGAAATTTGGTAAGAAGATAGTTTGAGACCCTGGGAAGGACATAGAATACTTTTTATCCCGGAAATCATCCCTTAAGGGGGTGAAAATGAGGATGAAAGTTTGTAGTCGCTAGTATTTCTATATGTATTATGTGCATCAATAACATTCAATATTGGGCTTATTAATATTGTGGGCAATCGTTCCATAGTCCATACATCGTGTTATGTAATCGGACATTGTGAGCGCGCGCTGTGTAGGCAATTGTTTTCATGATACTTATACCTAATTGCACTCGACCGCATGTAGTGTACACGACACGTCACGTGTTCTTGTAATGGATGTGAGTTCCATTTTGCTACCGGAAAACAAATCAAACAATTCATTTTGTTATTGCATCGACATCGACACTTTTTAAAATTAAGCTCGTAATGACTTGTAATGATGGTGTACATTTTGAATGGCGTATTTAGATTGTATTATCATTTGATTGGCCGGGGCCGGAGCTGATCAATACTTGACGACACGTTTGGCTCAATTCGTAGTGACCCTACTTGCTGTGCCAGCGGTCGTGAGTTCGAGTCCCGCTGGGGGCATTTATTTGCGTGATGAGCACGAATGTTGTCGAATGTCAAAATCAGTCCAGCCGGTTTAGAGATTATCCGGAACAAACAGACAGACAGACAAAAATGTAAAAAAATGTGTTTTTCTTATAAGTAGGTACCGTATATAATTTCATGTCCATTTAGTAAAACGCTGTTATTTTGACATTACAAACAGACATTTCAATTTTATTTATCCGTATATCCATACCGTATATGTATGTATTTAAAGTTATATATGTGTAGTGTATCAACTATCTGGTATCCATAACACAAGCCTCGTAGCACGGTAATGTATGCATTACATTACCGTGCTCGTAGCTTACCATGGAATTAGATGGTAATGTGTGTGAATGTACCAACATATTTATTATTATTTATTTTATACTGACGACAAGATATAATTACGTCTTTAAATGCGATATTGGTTGAGGTGAACAAGTCCTACACCAACTACTCAGCTATCCGACCGGTGACTACGCGCTCTGCGGAGAAACGCTACCTAAGCTCTACAGCTCACGTGATGAATAACACAACGAGGATGTAAATAACTAAGTGCTTACCTGAAAGATCGGTTAAGTGGAACATGAAGAGCATGATAAGAGACTTGTACCTACTTGTTTATAGTTTCATATTATCTTCCTATAGGTATGTTCCTTCGTAATTACTAAACTGCTGAACCGATTTTAATGATTGATATGTCATTCGATTCGTCTTTATAACGCGAGTGTGTGTATATATAAATATCATGACAGTCAAATTTTCAAGCCAAATTGTGTCTAGAAAATTTTTTTTCGTCGGAGTCAATCGAGTGGGGTATCAAAATACAGGCTTTTCAGAGACAATTACAAATATATATGCAACTTATATGTTTGAAAGTAATTAAGGCAAAAAAAAAATTAAATAAAACTAAAAATGTCTAACAGACCAAAACTAAAAAGCTATAAATAAAGAAATAATGAACCCGACTGCGTAAAAAGCAGATTAACTGGTTCTAATTTTTTTAGTTTGGTTTTTAGTTTTTACACAGTTGGGATTTTTAATTTTTAATTATTATTAATCAACGTACCACCACGCGCGAAGCCTCGGACGAAAGTCAAATATGTATAAAAACTAAAAAACAAAATTAGTAAAAGTAGAAATTATATTAGAATTGTTTACCGCGTCTTCTAGCATGAAAATTGGGTCTTGATTTGAGATGATTTTATATGTAAATTAAATTTTTTAATGTAATTAAAATAAAATTAACTAAATTATAATTTAGCGCTGTATTGATCTATTATTTTATATAGGTACAGTCTACAGATATTAAAATGTATTGAAACATTTATTCGTCTTTTTCGCTGTAAATACAAGCAGAGATCAACAGGTGATATAAAAAAAAATATTGAGAATAATAAGATTTCTGGGGAATACCTTGACTTTTGGTTTTATATTTTCCTTATGCAGGAAATACGAGGGTAAAACTAATAAAATGTCTGAAATTTTATAGCAGATAGCGATCTTAAAAAAGATACGAATAACTTGTTTTATAAAACTTAAAGGAGCTCCGCCAAATATGTAGGTAGGTAAGTACAGAACAAAACAAGAGGTAAAAGACAAACGTTTTCAAAGCTAGATATAAAAACACATGACAATAAAAATATTCTTAAAACTATACATTAAATTCTTATTTCTTTATTATTATTCTCATGAAGTAGATAAATTTTATTAGATGGCTTAATTAATAATTAATTAATGAGTCGTAATTAACGTCGGTCGCCGCCCGCCGCCGCACCGCGTGCGGCGTGACTCACAAAAATGTAAACATAAGAATATAATTTGAATTAACAAGCACTGATCTATTTATCAGAATATTGATAACAAAGAATTGAAATATTATGTCGTAGCACGGTAATCTATACTAATATTAAAAAGAGGTTTGTGAATTGTGAGTTTGTGATGTTGTTGGGGGTAATCTGTCGGATCTATTGAATCGATTTAGATGAATGTAAATGTAAGAAGATAGTTTGAAACCCTGGTAAGGACATAGAATACCTTTTATCTCGAAAATCATCCCTTAAGGGGTTAAAATGGGGATAACAGTTTGTATGGGGGGTGAGTCGCTAGTGTTATGTATAACACTAGCGGCTCACCCTCGCTTCGCTCGGGTTCGCCTCTAGAAAAACACTAATAGAGATCTATTAGTTACCACGGGAACCATTCATTTTTCCGGGATGAAAAGTATCCAATTTGTTATTGTCATATATGAATTATATTATTGTAAAGTTTCATTAAAATCCAATCAGTAGTTTTTGCGTACTAAGCTGTATAAGTTATTATAGTTTTTTAACTATCCTACGGGAACTATTGAATTTTCCGGGACAAAAAGTATCTTAGATGTTGCCCGGGGATATAAAGTACCACCATGCAAAATTTTATTTAAATCGGTCCAATAGATTCGGAGATTAGCCCGTACAAACAGACAAACAGACGACAAACAGAGAAACAAAAAATTGAAAAAAATCTGGATTTGTTCTATTTGTCTTCTTACATCCCCCTGACTCGGTTTTTACCATTTTTTTGCTATGTACAGACATTCGACCTCTAATGTTTTATTATATGTAGTATAGATTACCGTAGTCGTACTCTGGTCGCATTTTGCTAGATGTGAAATTTATCAAATAATAACAACCCAAGAATACATACCTATTGCACATGTTACCTCTTAAATTGTATGTTGGACTTTCCAATCTCAATAACTACCTGTTTCAAAGTTTTTTAATCTTAAGTGGAAACGTAACACTCTCAAACAACATAAATCGGACGTATATATAGTACATTTCACACTTCGCGCTGACCATATCTGAGATATGGCGTTTGTTAACAAACAGCAGCGTCGTTTATACTATCGTAGTAGTGGATCCACTTACGTCGGAGCGCGGGGCCTGAAGATTTTGATAGCATGAGGAATCATTTAGCATGCTGCAAACATATCCAACGTATAATAAAGTAGACTGTTTTATTCACCGCATGATGAATATTTTAAGCCATTTTTATACGCGATTTCCCGTCGGCTGTCTATCTAAAGGAATAATTGAACTGATGTGAGAGGCCACTTTTATGTTTGTCGTATATTCTCCTGCGGTATAATTTTAGTAACCTTACTAAATAATTTATAAAAAGCGCGAAAGACAATTCGAATACTTGCACAATCTGCAGTGTAAATAATAATATAATCTAAAAAACGTGTGTGTGTACTTATACTTCTTTGGCGTAATAGAACAAAAATAGCTAATGATTTCATACCATATGTCACAACTATGTTTGTAAAAGGAATGCAGCTAGCTAACTTCATCATGTCGCTTTTTAGCTGTCGGTGTGCGCACGCGTCGTAATAATTTTACTCTCAATTTTTTTTCCAAACGTGCCCAAAGGAGTATAACTTCAATAAAATGAGTTCTACTTCCGAGGAGAAATATATATTTAATGACATATAATGGTTGACCCTTATCCGAGCGTCGTTGAGCCTCCTCTGCAGACTCTGTGAGTGACGTCCGCGGTCGCACCTCTCATCTCCGCGCCGCAAGTACCTCGCCTCTCTCACTGCCGCGACCGTAACATTTAAAACACATCACAATCATTTAGCAAAGAGACTGACATTCACTTGAATTTGATTCGAATTATGTGCGTAAGCGGTATCTGAATTATGTATTGACATGGAAATCGTAAGAGGGTACGAAAACGACTCGTAATGCATTTGTTGAAATATATTTATTTTTGTACAGTGTTTATTTCTTGGAGGTGAATTTCTTTATTGGATGTCTTTTCTATTTTTCAATGTGGGTAGTTGACTGTTATGACCTCGTTTCTACGGTCTATTATGGTTTAAAAGATCCTTCTATACTTCTTCAGTCAGTGCTAATGGTTCCACACCTATATTTTTTTTTATATTTTTTTAACACTATGCATTTTATAAAGTAACTCTTGTAACTAATTTAAAATGAAGTAGATATAAATTTATATTAATCTCAACTTTATAACAGTTTTTCAATAATATTATTCGTAAAAATTGTATGAATAATGTGGTCGTTAGTTACGTGGCCCGGATGCGCACACGCACCACACACCGCGCATTGCGGGCACGAGCTGTTTATATATTGTATAATTTGGATGAATGGCAAGGTGAGGGTTTCAGTCGGTGCATGAGGAGCGAGGTAATGGCGAGGTACCGAGGTGCGCTCGTTACATCTTTCCTGCTTCCTACGCTGTTCGTGACGATCTCGGACGATAAGATCAAACTATGGTGATTCAATTGTTCTTATTAAACGTTAGTTTGAATCACTAGTACCTTGCGAAATGGCTACGGTTATACTTTATTACGAGTTCAAGTTTACTGTGCGATTTAACATACAGTGAAAATGTTTTTTTACGTAAGATTTTGAAACTGGCTGAACTAAACGTACTACTACAATTATAAACGTGCGCTAATACTACCATAAATACAAGATACAGAGCTAATCCAGCAGTAGACACTAGAATATTTAATATCTAGAATATATATTAACTTTTATGTCGTTCGATAATTTTTTATTCAGCATGCTTTAATTTATTTGAATAAATAATTCATTTATTTTTTTGAGCACATATTTTACCCGCGAATAATATTGCTGTTATTCAAATTTTATTACATGAATATAAATTAATATATGTATTTTAGATTGTTTATATTTTAAAAATAAGTATATTTTTATATCATGACGTTTGTTTGGAATTTTTATCCTCTATGACAGAACACCGATACCTACAGATGAAAAATTGACGTTTTATGCAGTTAAAGATTATCGAACCCATATCATTGTCAGATCTTGAATTACGAGTATATCAATTTTAAATGAAAGATTAAATTTCTTCATCTTTCATATATTTCAGATAACCATCAGGTAGGTAACGACGTGGTACCTGCAAGCTATATACCTATGTATGTATGCCTGAACATACAAACTTCTCACCCGTATTCTGAGTTAACTATTCGTTAATCGGAAAACGTCCCAAGTGGATGCATACCTATTTTTTATGATCGTGCAGACTATATATATCTTTATATAATATATCTTTAATTGAAAACCATTATAATTATTATTCGATTTTGGTGATTTTTTATACTTGTGTAGTAATTATTAAGTAGTCATTCATACCTATACTTTGTTTAAAATCCTTAAGTAATGTGTATAACTAATAATTACCTACTTCTCTTTAAGCCTTGATTCAATATACGAGTACTATTGGTGATCGGCTAAGGGTGTCGACAGATGTGGGCCAGTTTCATCATCGCGAGAAAGCTCGAGAGCGGGTTTCCTTGTTATTGCGCAGATCGAGCACTTCCTCCCTTAAGTGTAATTAGATCTTCTCATCCACTGTGGACGACCAATGAACGTGTTAAAATGTTATTTGTATAGCTTTATCTACTAAAATCGTGTTCTCTAATCTGAGTTTCACCCAAATCCTTTGTCTCGTTACAGTGGGATGAAGTCATTAATAAAGCTTTAAGTAATATATAATATGAGGCTCTTTTTCACTTTAACATTTATAATAATATTTATTTTTATGATTGCATTTGTATGAACATTAGATAGAAAAAGATCATCAATTACGCTGCACGCTCAACTTTCAACACCTCCATGCTAAAATTCTGATTAGAAGTTATAAATAATAAAATAAATAAATATGTTAGGACATTAACACACAGCACCATCTAGTTCCATGATATACTACGAGGCCTGTGCTATGGATACTAGATAGTTGATACACTACGCATATAACTTTAAACACATACATATTATAAATAGGATAAACACCAATGACTGGAGTATCAACATTCGTGTTCATCAATCCGCGACCGCTGGCACAGCAAGCAGGGTCACTACAAACTGAGCCAAACGAAAGTTCGAAAGATAAACATAAACATGGACGCACATTATAGGCACGTATCAAAAAAAATACATACATATATATAGTATATATCTAAACGGGTTTACTTTTATCAGCAATACCTTAAAATATTCTCAAAATAGTAAACCAAGTGTACTACATATAATTTAAGTAATATACCTTCTCGTTTTATATCGTGTGTAACACGTTACGTGACTGATGGATCAAAGCTCTCAGGGGCGTCAAGGACCTAATGCCTATCGATTTAGCCCCCATGTATGTATGTTCAGCGATTTTTAGTGGTTCCTAATTTATTTAAATTTAAAAAAATAATTAGCGAAAACTAAATTTTAGACTTCGCAAGTAGGTACAGTTGAAGTGGCACAGCTAAAGTATCAAATATAGAGTAGACTGTGGATTTTTATAACGTAGTTTAATAATAGGGTTGTTATACTTTGTATAACTTAACATAAAGTTTTATTTTTTTAATAATGTTGACTGCCGACAATGAAGTTTTGTGCAAGTGTAATTAGTTGGTACTTAGTACAGAAGTATTCACAAGGCAGTTGTGAAATTCCTATAACTTAAAATTAATTAGTATGATAATATTATTAGAATATACTACAATAACTTGAAACAGTTAATAAAATAGTTTAATTAGGTGAATACTCTCGTTACATATGTAATATGTCCTGCTCTCTTACCGGAACTCCTTCACCTGCCACTTGCCAGGTTTGTCTCGTGACTGCGTACGTACGGACTGTTGAGTTTTTGTATGATTAACATAGTAAGTAGCGCTTGTACAGCTTACAGATCATGTCCTTAGAGGCACGTGATTTATGTAAATCAAGTGAATAATCGCTGCAGGTGGCTTAGTAAGCGGTATATTTTAAGAACGGAATATTGTTATTTTATGTGGCTAGGTTTTTTTTGTTGTTGGGATTTCGAAAACCATTACACTCATATTTATATAAATTGTATTGTATTCATCCCTTTTTTAACGTCCCACTGCTGGGGGTGGGCCTCCCTTCAATACGAGGGGGATCAGGCCATAATCCACCACTGGCCGCGCTGGCCAACTGCGAGTTGGCGGACTTTACATGTCTTTCGAAAACTTACTAGGTTCTCTCAGACATGCAGGTTTCCTCGCGATGTTTTCCTTCACCACTAGGCAAGTGGTAATCATGTTAGAAATGAATTGCACATGAAAATATCAGAGGTGCGAGACCCGGGATTTGAACCCGCTTCACTCGGTTTCCCAAGCAAACGCGTTACCACTGGGCTACCACTGCCTAAATATATAGTTACATGTACCTACGAGTATGTAGTTGTTTGTACGCAATGAATTCAATTCGGCCACTCCACTTGCCGCTTGCCGCCCCGCGACGTGGTGCCCGTCGATATCATAACAACACCCACCCTCGCTCATTTTATTATAGTTTGTATGTGTATGCATATGTTGCCACTCCGCCAGACCACGAGGTGTCACGTACTATCACTGCGGATTGCAAGCGAGTGAGACGAGCAATAAAACTAATCTAGCACAATATGTAACTTTCCTAAGCTCTTAACAAACGCGGCAATCCGAAACAATTCAATGTTTTTGTCATAACGTATAGGGCTCGTACACACTGATATAATATTAAAAATATTTTAATTCGTTGGTTTCCTGCCAAGTAGTGCAGTGTCCGAGCCCTGCACGTGATTAATGCGAACATTACAGAACTGATAAACATTTGCTGTAATTGTTTTATCTTTTACACATTTTTATTCTAAGTCACGTATTTAATAACTTAGTAAGTATCTAATTACCTACACACCGTTGTCCGCAACGTCAACGGTCAATCCGCTATTAAAGAATAACTATTTTAAAAATTTGCTCGCAGTCGCGAAGTGGACAGATGCACGCTTTATTTCTAGATAGATGGGTTTTTTCAATTTAAAATCTCATAATAATATTACAAATAAGTTATACCTACTTCGGTTAGAAAGTTACGTAAGTCCATCAAGTTAGAGGTAAATCTAAAATAGCGTCTTTTTTATTTTAGAATTTCTTTCTTTACCTTTAAAGTCATTTATGAAAGTCATTCGAGAGCTCATCAGAGGGTAGAACAACGAAACCCTCATTCACAACATTAGAGCCAAACCTATCCTGTTTTTAACAGTCGCTGTGGTCGAAATCGGCCGAGACATCATCATCAGAATTTCTTTTCAATATAAAGTTTCTGTCTAAAATAATCCTAACAATTAATCTGTAACACACTCATCAATAGTATTTTCCGCAAATCCTATTTGTAATAATATATATACATTTTACATATTACAGCCGTGAGCTACAAGTGTTACGTCAACAGCCGGTGATTATGTGATTAATTAATTAATAAGCATTGAGACTGAGAACACTGTTTGTTTTCCGCTTAGAGCGGCTCCTCGCGCGGCTCTACTCTGCCACTTGCCGCTGCCAACACTTGTGCTAGTGCGAGTGTACATACAGTACGTGTACAGTGTACAATGTACATTACATACATATGTAAAGTCGATTCTTACTATCCAGCCAGTCAGGCCACTTTTTTAATCATTGGTATCATGACTGATAAGTTGTCGAAGTCTTTTTGTTATGATGTTTACATGTATGTATCTTAAAACTTGTTATCTTATCATTGAATATATAAATAATTCAATTTAAATTTATTAATGAAGATTAGGAGAATGATTGATGATCTCCTGAATGATTGCTTGTTGGAGACAAACTTAATATCGCTTCTCAAGCTTTACGTATCGTATTTGCACAGTACTTATAGTAGTGCCTATATTAATATCTAGTAGTATTATGTAGTCTGTGTAAATTTATGAGCTTTTTTATGTACCGGGGTAATCTTCGAAACGAACGGTCCAATTCTACTAAATAAATTATTACTGTGTCTCTGGGTATCGTGGTAGCCAATGTTTACTCCAGAAACTCACACAAACTGTTGCATTTAGTTTGATGTATTATGGGTTTTCATCGTGAGGAAACCTGCGTGTCTGAGAGAACCTAACAAGTTTTCGAAAGACATGCTCAGTCCGCCCGCACTTGGCCAGCGTGGTGTCGTGGTGGTGGCGTGGAGCTATAGTACTGATCCCCCTCGTATTGAAGGAAAGCCCGTGCCCAGCAGTGGGATGGGTGATCTTAGGTGTATATACTTGTAATGAGATCTTTTAAATAAATCATTATGTAACGCAGTACCTACCTACATTTTTATGTAATTAATTTGTGTCCCTATTACACATTACATTTAATCTGCAATAACACAAATATATTTAATAATGCACATTAAGTACATAATATTCGTATATACATGTAGGTACTATATATACACAAAGCAACAATTTTAGTTTAGATAAAATGTAACATAGGACGACTCATCTAAGTTTACAGAAAGTTTAGATTTTCAAGAAGAATGATTTTTATCCGACTAACCCAGAAGGAGGGTACCAATTACTAGTATTTATGTGCTTAAATATCACCATTTTATAATGATGAAAGAAGCCTGACAACTACGTATAATTCATAGTGGATTATAAATATTTAAATTGTTGCAAAAGCGAATGTTGTTATTGGTCAGATCGCTAAAAATATTACATATAGGTATGTAGGTATATATTTTGTAAATATTTCTATTGACTATGTACCTAATTCAAAAGATACGGCCCATTGAAAGTAAGGTAGATGGTGTGGGCTCAGCAACAGAGTTATGGTCTATGAGTTGCGTGACCGAAAAAGTAATCAAGTTTTTATTAAAACTTAATGTTAACAATAAACATAAAGTAAAGAAAATCAACAGCGGAATTATTTTGCACGCTTCTTGTTTGCGCATGTTTAAATGCTAAAAATATTAAGTCAAAGATTAAAAATATTATTATACCTGCGAGATCAGTTTTATGGGTGTCTATTTGATCTACATTCTACAGCCGTTGTTGTTGTCGCGGCTCACGTGACTGCGCGCCGCACTAATCACTACTCGCCGAGGCACAGCCGGGAACGGCTTGCAGTCTTATCGTATGCGATATATTAAACGTACCTATATAAATACATAGCTAATACTTGACATACCTAATAGGTTTATCCTTAGATACTTAAACTGTGGTAGATTAAAGCACAAATCGTGATTACGTGCAGGTGATTATTGAATTGATTTATTAAATTAATTAATAGTTTGTGGGAAATTAACATTGAATGACATTATTGTAATTTTATTAAATTGAAATTTGTTATTACATTTAAAATTATTTTTATAATATACTAGCATTGCCCGCGGCTCCGCCCGCGTTCAGTTGACCAAAATCCAAATTATTAGGTTTTACATATTAGTATATTCTTACGTTGCAGTTTTTGTATTTTTTCTCAGAAATGAGACATTTTCCCGCAGTAAAAAGGATCCTATATGTTGACCTGGATAACCAGCTATCAACATACCAAATTTCATCAAAATCCCTCCAGTAGTTTTTCTGTGATGCGGTAACAGACAGACAAACAGACAAAAATTCTAAAAACTATAGATTCGTCCGATTCGATAATGATGTTTATTTCAATAAGATTTTCCAAAAAATATTTAATGTACAGATTCGGTTTAGTTACAATTTTATTATATGTATGTATACAATAAAATCATTTTCTGCTCAATAGTCGCATGCGGTCCCGAACTGTGGAGTATTAGGGCCTGCTACTTGTTTATTTATAGAACTAGCAACCTGCGTCGCCATCGCTCGGCTTGTTTTTGTAGTTTTACACTTCCCAACACACTGTCCATTTAAAGGCTGAAATTAGAAAAGACGTTGATATACTTTGAACGTCGTTAATCGTTCTTCTCTCTCTCTCTTCGTTATCATTAATTTTCGCAAAAAGTATAAATATTAGCATTTAAGAATCAAAACATCTATTTTCACTCCATTAGAGAAGACAACTCCAGTTGGAACTCCAGGGCGCCGAAAGAGCGCAATTCTTTCGTCTGAAAAGACATAGTGTATTGAGCCTGATTGATCGCTTCTAGCCACACTGCGAGGGAAATATCAATAGATGCTTCTTTGCACTAACATCTCATAACAAGAATTATAATTCTAACACAGGATTGGCTTATTGTTTATAAACACATTGCCATGAAACAGAATTCAAAATAACAAAAAAAAATTGAGTAGACAAAAACATCTACACGCCCACTATCGACGCCATGTATCAAAATAAATCACTGTAAGAGCAAAGGTAACAAACATACCTGCTGTAACAATCGGTCGCCGAGTGAAGCGAAGGCGCTTTTACATATACCTAGACTACCATAGGATACTTTTACGTTCTAGTATACCTACTACATGCACGGTAATGTATGTAACATTACCGTGTTACACGTTTGTAAAATAAAATATAGATGGACAATAACATACAAAAATAACAATATTATCGTTATATAAAGTACGTGTTTTTTTCTTAACATCTAATGAATATTTATTGATTTGCTACGCGCGTTACCACAACATTAGTATAAAAGGGGCTAACAAACCTTAAAAGATCTTCGTAAATTTCTTTCTTTTAACTTATGTTGTAATGTAGTACAGGTTGTTGAAAAATTTAATAGTGTAATCCCTACTTCCAAACTAATATTATAAATATGAAAGTGTGTTTGTTTATTTGTTTGTTTGTTCGTTTGTTTGTTTGTTTGTTTGTTTGTTTGTTTGTCCTTCTTTCACGTCGAAACGGAGTGACGGACTGGCGTGATTTTTTGTGTAAACACATAGGCTAAATTATTTATCATCAAAATTTTTTGACACTTGGTATTAATGGTTTTTAATATATGTAATTAAATAAGTACGTATTTTAGCATTTTTCGAAATTCACCCCATAAGGGAGGAAGGGATGTTTGTACGAAACCTATCTAATATGCGAAACCTACCTTAGCTTTAAAATATACAATAGAACAATAACGTTTATCACATTTTTCCGAAATTTATCTCTTAAAAGGGTACAAGGTTGTAATATTTGGGGGTAAAATTTATTTTATGACCAGAATTACTTGAAATTTGGTATTAATTAATGAATTCAATGAAATTTTTGTAATTAATTTTAACATTCATGTAATTCACTCCGTAAGGGTGATAAAGTTGGTAAAAATCCACCACGTTTATTGATAAAATTAAGTATTCAAAATAAAAAAATTGCAATAAGTGGTATCATCAGATTATTATCAGATTATTTGAAATTCGTCCCCTGAGAGGGTAAAAATATAAAAAAAACTGTGTTTCTTAGGAAACGCTAGCTTATTTTTGCAAGTAGGTAATAAAGTTGTAAATATTGTAAAAATGTTAAAAAAATATTTTAGTGCGTAAAGAATAAAAATATTAGTAAAACAACGCAATATTCTGCAGTACGGAACCTTCGATGCACGAGACAAAATCATACTCACACGCTTGAAAATCATTACAGCCATCAAATTATTATTAGTTATAACATTAAGCCAAAGAGTTTGTTCTTTTAGTCGTTTGAACGCGGGCGAAGCCGCGGGCACTGCTGCTAGTAATTTAATATTTATAACGTACATTAAAATAAATATTCAGAAAACAAAACGTTCATATATATGCTTATTTTAATGTAAGTTATAAATATTATTACCTACGTACGATCAATATCGAATTGATTATTCTTTTTCCATGCAATTATTGGTATTTGCTTGCAACTGATGTTATGTAACTGTGTGGTATTTTAATCGTCACTCTAGAAAGTACTAAACAAAATCTTAATCAAAACACTCAAGTGCGAACTCGTGACTCGTCCTAGCTGTTCTCTTGCCTACATCGGGCGGGCCCCCCCTACTTCTCACCGGCGCGGCGCGGCGCGGCGTAGGGAAATCCTAAGAGAAACGAGTGACTTTCTAAAGCGAACTGGTCTGAGAGGGGAGAGGAGGGAGGAGGTTATTCACGTGCTTCATCGTCACCTGGCCTCCGCCGCATCAATGGACACGTTCCTCCTCCCTCGTGGTCAGATGACGACCCGCCCCCGAGTCGCCCCACTCGTCGGACCGGTCCCGCGGCCGGTCGGCGCCGGCGCACTCACCGCTACGCCGCGCATGCACGGGACATTGGTGTATGCATCTCTCACGCTGGAGCGATAAATTGAATTCGTGCCCAGTGCGTTACAACTCACAAGTAACCAGCACAATGTACGAGTATGTGTATTAAATCTTCTAAGGTCATTGTAATTTAATGTCACTGACGAGGCATTTGCTTTAAACAGCGAATCATTTGTTGAATGAATATGAAATGATTAAAAAGAACATAACTTTGTCAAGTCCTTCACATGAAGTATGTCTTCATATATCCAGACAAAACAGAATAACTTAGAAGACAAAGATGGCAGAATGCCAAAAACTATCCTCAGATATTTTTGTATAATATACGTATTTTCTTTATAAATGAGCTATATTTATGTACTCTTACCACGCATTTGGCAACAAAAAATATTTTAAATTTTACATAGTTATTATATATTTGGTAAATCACGAAAAATTTTATAACTAATGAGAGTTAGATTACCGTTATGAATTTCTATGTACCTATATCTATTTTCTATATTTTAATCTAAAAGTATTTATTAACTAGCGACTCACCCTCGCTTCGCTCGGTTTCGTCCCAAGCTTGATTCCCCATGCAAACTTTCATCCCGATTTTCACACCCTTAAGGGATGATTATCGGGATTAAAGAGTATCCTATGTCCTTCCCAGGGTCTTAAAGTATCTTCTTACCAAATTTCATCTAAATCGGTTCAGTAAATCCAGAGATTAATCCCTACAACGTCACAAAATCACACAAACTTTACCTCTTTATAATATTAGTATAGATTAGCGACTTACCCTTGCTTTGCTCGGGTTCGTCCCTTTCTATAAATAGGTATATTTAATCTTAATTTTATGTAGTTACGAGTACCTATATATCATAAGGAGCCATTCAAGTTGTACAACAAATGAATCTAATCTAAATATTTAATTACAATTTCTTTTTAAATAAACTTGTACTTGGTTGTCAGTGCAGTCCGTACAACAACGAAGATCATATTTTTTAAGATATTTGTCGTAGGTCGAGTTATATATGTACGTTGGTTAGTACACGAAAGTAATCGTGTGAGGAGATGAGATCTCACAAGTCATCAGCACGTCGGAGCAAGCCAAATATTATGTCTCTAATTTCTAAAAAATAAAATCTAAATGCTAGCATTGATTGTAATTACGGTACATTCAATTGTTTTGTTTTCTTTATTTAATATGGACAAAACTGCTAGTTTTGTATGCGATGCTATATAATATGTAGTATAGCACGTACAAACGCATGCTTGTACTTTACTTTTAGATATATAATCTTTATACTTATAATTTTATACATACATATAATTATGGTACATACTACGTGAAATGGAAACAACACTTCACACGGAGTCAATTACTGGATTTGTTTTCTACTTGTTACTTGTGCTCTTTGTTTGTTTATTGGTTACAATTTAATAAGTCAATTTGAAATTATTTATACACCATTCTTAGGGGCAGAAGATTTTCTTGATTTTATTTAAAACCATCGTCCACCAAAATCTCCTAGTATTTTAAGTCGTTCAATATAGGTACATATGTACTATATGTGCGCGCCTTCTTGCTATGGCTGACTTGTTGATCTACCTACTATGTATGAAATTCTCTAGTTTTCTGTGGTTTGATCCAGTGTCAGTTACACTTACGTATTAACAGTACATACGTGATGGTAACATTATTGATGGAGATATATTATATTTGTCTGGGCTACCACTGCCTCAATTATCATGCATCATTATATTTACATATATGAATTTAATTCATGTTTAATTTTTATTAACAACAAATAAATAGTAAATAGCTTTACTATTTATTTGATCTAGATTTACCAGCTATCGTATATTATATTATATAATATCTTATCGTATATTTCGCTATTTTATACAACATCGAATTTTATAATCATTAGGAAATAAATTATACAATTAAGTGTAATACTTTAAAAGCAAAATAGTGCTTAATGAGTTCAGTGAACGCATTAAAATAAGCATTACCCGTTGACTGAAAAGAAACGTACCGGCCTTCTGTTCTCGACTCCTCGGAGCCGCGCGGGCCGACGGCCGAGGCGCGGGCGACTCCTACGGCGCAACACAATATTCCATATTGATTCATTAAATTGTATCGGATCTGTTATCGGCATCCAGTACTAAAATAGAACGTTTCAATGAATCAGTGATTGTTTCGCATCATGTGACCGCTAATATTCCCCGCCGCCTGCCCCGCGCCTGCCCCGTGCCTGCCCCGGCCCCCGAGCGCTGTCCTCCTGGTATATGTAACTGTAGTGTCGTCAACTTAATTTGTACAAAAAAATTGAAATGTTGTAATAAACGATGCTTTTCTATTACCATAATATTTGTTTTACTCGCACGACGTTGTTGGCTCTCCGATCCGCGTAGTTGATTCGTCGCAATTATTCCGGATTTCACTGAAATTCGTAATAATGTCGTACGGAAAGCCGTTACAGCGTGGAAAATTAACAAACACACACACACACAGACCTCAAATCCTCGCGAAAGAAAACCGATATCGCCCTAGAATGATTCGAGAAGCCATAGAAATTAAAAAACATCCAAATTTCAATAGGGGAGATGGCTGGGTACTACCATCGTCATGGGATCCTGTTATTAATATAATAAAATCAAATAATAAATCTAAACATAACAGACAGGTAGATATAGTAAGTTCTTACTGTGTGGATCAATATGATAGCATTTCAGATAAATATTTTTCGTTTTTCATTTGTAAAAGTATATAGTGTTGCTTAGTAAATTGTCTTTTTAAATAATAGCAAACTAAATTAAAATCATTATTCTCAATAAATTTTAACTTTTTAATTTACACATAGAACAATTACGTGGCTTAAATAATAATTAATATTATATTTTAAATTTTTTCTTTATGGTTATAAATGTAATAATGGCAACACTAAATATAGATTACTAATTAATATTTTTAAAATTGTAATAATTATTAATGATAACAGCAAAAATTAAATAAATAGTATTCCATATTTAATTATAAAACTAATTAAAATTATAAAAATGTTTACAGTTATAAAATATTGTAAGGTACTTGGTACAAGTTTTCACTTTGTTAATTGTGGGTAGGCTGTCTGTAACAACTATACCTTCAAGACATGTAACACCTCAGTCTCCCCGTGACCATGGATGCTGTAAAGCATTCGAAAAGTCGGGAACCAAAAATCCAAATAAATCCGCGAAATAATCCAAAAGATAGTTTTATTTTATTTAAACTGTTCAACTTATTTTCTGAGTTTAATAACAGGTATATTCTTTCTGTATTTTTATTTAAATATAGCATAATACTACAGTAGGTATGTAGATAGTGTATTACTCAATACGCATTCGGCAGCCGCGTAACACCGCCGGCGAATACTAGTGTTTAATAAGATAATTTAATATTGAACTTTCTTACATAAGGAAAAATCTTTTAATCTATAGGTACTAATATTATAAAGGGGCAGAGTTTGTTTGTCTGTTTGTTTGTTTGAACGCGTTAATCTCAGGAACTACTAATCCGATTTGAAAATTTCTTTTTGCATTAGATAGCCCTTTTATTGAGGAAGACTAAATATCATGATGCTACTACCCAAGGGAACGGAGCAGTAATCAAAAGTGTCAACAAATCGGGCAGACTTCCATACATTATTGTAAAACTGATATTTATTATAATCAAACAAATTTGACGCTGGTGAAACCGCGAGGCACAGCTATTTATTAATAATACTTCTTAGAAAAGAAAATTCACAATGAGATTTTTATTTACAAAAATATCTTTTAAAAAGTTCTCATCGCGCCATATATTGTTTTGATGAATAATTCGCCATTAATGTAATGATGACTCCACTTGCTCGCCTTGAGGACTTGCGTATCGGTGTGTTTTATTACCTAAATATATTTTATAATTAACGCTAATGATATATTATTTTCTTTTTTGGGTAATTAGTTTAAAAATATTCTTTATCATTGCTAATTATGTGAACAGAACAGGCTATTAGGCGATTGAACATAATCATTAGCTAAATTACGAAGGAGACAGCTTACAAATGTGCTAATAATCCATACTAATACATATATAAATGCGAAAGTAACTCTGTCTGTCTATCTATCCGTTACCTTTTCACGCTTAATCCGCTGAACCTATTTAGAGGAAATTTGTTATGGAGATAGTTTGAGACCCTGGGAAGGACATAGGATAGTTTTTACCCCGGAAATCACCCCTTAAGGCGGTGAAAAAGGGAAGTAGAACTTTGTATGGGGAATCAATCATTTCTCAAGTAAGGGATATAAAACTCATCATACTATATAGTCTATGTATTCCATATTAACCGATATAAGGTATGCAGGGACGAACCCGAGCGAAGCGAGGGTGAGTCGCTAGTATTATATAAAAATATAATTTCCTTAAAACAAGGACAACATTGAAGACATTTATTATTTAATCTCATAATAATGGTTCTTCATGACACTCTTTTCCAGCTCATTATAAATTTTATGTAGGTATACTCTACGCTATAATAAATAAAAATATGTGTTATGTTATGTATAGATTAGATTTCTCTTCTTACATCCCCCTGACTCGGTTTTTAGCAATTTTTTTTATGTACAGACTATCGACCTCTACAGTTTTATTATATGTAGGTATAGATAGCGACTGCTATTCATTTCTTATATTTTTTCTCATGTTGCTATTGTGTCATGTATATAATGTAATCTTATTGCTATATTTGATTATTTGTCAGAAAATTCGGTATTTTTCACTATCCAGACTTAATATAGGTATTATGCTAGTCGATGTCCGAACGAAAGAGTTCAACGCATAGGTCGGCGCGTGCGCTCTGGGTCACGTGTCTCCCGGCGGCTGGTCTTCATGACTCGCAATGGCATGTCCGGGGGTGCGCCACTTGGTGGTTTGCAAATGCATATGTATATCTAAGCACAGTTTGATCCTTTGTGTTTTTAGAACTGTTTGAGAATTAGGAGAATTGAACTGTTATCTTCAACTGTTGTTCGCGCACAGGCAATGACTTATCAGAAAGGTGCATGATACTGATAGTGAGCAGTAGGTCGCTGCGGCTGCGACGCGGTCAGCGAACTCCGCACGCTGCGTGCTTCTCGTGACCTCAATGCGTCCGCAAAAATGTTATTAATAGGCTTACTATTCTTATCATTGCATGTTAATTACCTGTTAAAGAAAATATGTAAATAGTGTAAATTATAAGAATAATCGTTTATAGATAATATTACATAATGTATTTATGCTATACACATAATATTTTGAGGAGGTGATGAAGACTAAACACCTAATAGTTAATCTGTTGTTTTCGACCTCGAGACACCTCTGGATAAGCTCTTTTGTAAAAGTTTTAAAGTTATATAGTTATAAACATTACATAAAATGTTTGTTTAACAAGTTACTAATATCCTAAAACATCGTCAATTCAATTAATAACTTCATTATATTATTTGGAATACCAAGGCTTCCTGTGCTCTTTACATCCCACGACCCGTCGTAACTCGTACCTAACGCCGAACGGCAACACAGTGAGTGACATTTCAAAAATAAATAAAGTAGTATCGGTCGGGCGCATGCACGTAGCGGGGCAGAGCGTGCGATGACGTCACAGCTAGGTCCGCGCGTCACGTGAGTGCACCCGCTCTCACCGCGCGGCCCGGGACCGGTCCTCGCAGACTAAACACCCTTATTGTAATACTTGATGACAGCATAAACGAATTTTATGGTTTAATACCAACGGTTTCTTATGATGACTCTGATTCCCAGAATGCCCTCTATAAATCAAATTGAAGGATAAGTACATTGCATACTGCTTAATTATGAGTTTAAGACATAAACCTGGTAGGCGACAACAACATGGGGATAATATAAATAGTAAACCAAGTTAATTTAAATAAGTGAAAGTAGTTTGAAATGACAGCGACTGAATGGATCTAGTCAAACTAAATTTTACGCGTAATGTGGATTATGCTACAAGTAATCGATATTATACTAGCATTGCCCGCGGATTCGCCTGCGTTCAGATGACCAAAAACCAAATTCTTAGGTTTTACAGATTCTTATACATTGCAGTTTTTGCATTTTTTTTTGAAATGAGATATTTCCCCTCGGTAAAAATATCCTATATGTTGACCCGGATAACCAGCTATCACCATACCAAATTTCATCAAAATCCCTCTAGTGGTTTTTCTGTGATGCGGTAACAGACAGACAGACAAAAACTGTAAAAACTATAGATTCGGCCTCTGTATCGATAATAATGTCTATTTCAATAAGATTTTCCAAAAAATATTTTAATGTACAGATTCGGCTTAGTTACAATTTCATTAAATGTATACATTTGAATTCTGCTATCAGCCTCAGTGCGGCTCGCACGCGGCACAGAGTCTGATTGAATTGAAAGATTTTATTAAATTGCTAATTTCTTTTCACCTTTACCTACTTAGTGTTACGAGCGTTAAGTGTAAAGTAGGAATACATTTATATTTTAAATTTACCGCTTATTGAAAATTACCATGTTCTTGACTTGTCATTTTATGTTTGATTTACAATATTGTAATTTTATTGTATTGTAATTTCAACCTATAATATTGATTTAGTATTATACGGTTGATGTTTTCGGACGAAATCTAAATTTACATTGATAACTGTTTTGGTATCTATATATGTCTTTATACTAAATGTAGATACTCCTACGGAAGAACTGCATTCTGTTAAGATACGAGTACGTCATACGACGAATTCTAAAAAAAATAACAAATTCCTAATTCAGTCGTGCTAGATGTATTTTCAACCGACTTCCTCAAAAAGGAGGAAGTTCTCAATTCGGCTGTATTTTTTTTTATGTTTGTTACCTCAGAACTCCGTCATTTATTAACCGATTTGGACAATTTTTGTTTTGTTTGAATTTCAAAAAAAAACCACCCCTAAGGGTGGAAAAATAGGTAATGATGAATTTAACCTACTTCTAATTGTCATATTGACTTGAACGTTGCAAGTATTTCTATTTCTGTTGATAGTACAATGGTTCGTCGTATCGTATTAATCTTAATCGTATTGTTGACCTGATCTGATGGCAAGGCCAGAAGGTGGATAGGTGGAACTCTTCAACGGCTAATAGTAGATACTTTGAGTTTGAGCTTATTTTGTTTGATTTGACAAGCCTAACAAATTGGAATTCTTACTTTGCTACTACTGTCTACACTAAAAAGGGAAAAATAAAAAGTTTTTAACAAAAAAAATAAAAACCGACTTCAAACAAAAGCACTAAAAAGTAAAAATTACTGATTGTTAGTTTTCATTCACGATACATACCTAATTAAGTAATTTCGAAGTTGGTGCCAACCGATATAAAGCAAAGCACACCGACTTAGAAAATATTTGATTACGTATATACGTATAGTAAATGAAAACTACCAATCAGTTATTTTTTACTTTTTAGTGCTTTTGTTCGAAGTCGGTTTTTAATTTTTTGTTAAAAAGTTTTTATTGTTAATACTGCAAACGACTAAGTACAGTTATGTCGTATTCCATCTGTACTCTGTAACCGTTATTCGTTATTCCATGATGCATTCTCATTCCCTACTCTTCTCTATCCGCTATATACATATTTTGGATATGCTATAGTTATCATCGACTAATTTGTTTGCTGTCAACAAAATACCTATTATTTATTAAAATATTGTAAGCTCTTGGGCTTAAAAGGAAATGGTAATTTAGATTAATTATATGTATGTATATTTCAAATATTTTTATATCTATAGAAATGAATTATTTTTTACATTCCGTGGGCGGGAGTTGTAAAATATAATATGTATTAATGTTAATTAAATAATGTTTTAAAAATATAATTTGAATTTTGCTTTACTGGTAGCCTCGAGCTTACTTACCCATGGATGTTTTCAACACTTCATAAATTTAGTTTTGTAACCTCGTGAAACACCCACCAATATTTGGTTAGTTCTCTTATGTACATTCGATACGTTGCATTTTCAATATGAATCATATTATTTGATATTAGCATAGTATTAACTATGTACATATCTGAATCTATTTAATGATACAAAAAATGAGTACGTTTACTTTGTGTGGAATTGAGTAATATTGACTCATATGCGGGTTATCTATATAAGTAGGTACATTCACGCGGTATATTCTTATGTTAATAAAATAAACGAACTAAACTACGATATTTTAAAGAGGAATTGTTGAGTTTCTTACCGGCCCTTCTCTGCAAAACTGTTTGCTCCCCGAGCCGGTGGTAGCTTCCTCACGGACTGACTACATTGACGCTTACATTAAATTGACGATTCAAAAGCACTTGTAATAAGTCTAATTGAATAAAGTTTATTTCAATTCATTTGTTTTACTTTACTCTGTGTTACTTGCAAATACGTGAATCATAATTTTATGGTGCAATAAAAAAAAATAATATTTAAATAGAAACCATCCCTAAAAATAGTCGATGCGTCCTTATCATAGGCATAGGCCGAATCCTGTTACAGCTTGGGAACTTGACGAGTGTTGTGATTTGGCTGCCCTGCCGAGTGCCGGGGCGCTTTGCACTTTGCGAAGCGCTGCCGGGCCCGGGGGGGGGGGGGGGCGATCCGGCGCGGAGAGCGCGGGGAGAGGGGCCGGCGCGCAGCCTCTGCGGCGCATCTCCCTGCACGCTCGCTGCCGGCCGTCGGCCCGTCGTACCGCCGTCAGTCGCGCTCGGCCCGAGGTACTATTAGCACGCGTCCACGTCCCGCGCTCCCGCCACGCCGCAGCACGCGCAGCCTCAACACGCCGCCGCCGTCGCCGCAGTGTCCCTCGTCGCCCCGCGGCATGTGCACCTGACACCGGCCCCAATATCGTCTGCATCACGATCCACGCATCAAGAACAAGTGAGTGCTTCTGGAGTGGGAAACTGCAACCCTAGTAGTTTGAGTGTGATCGTCTTGTTGCGAGCACCTGCAGCAAGCAACATTTGCCTTGGAGTTCTATGATAAGAGCAGTGTTTATCGTTTGTATAAATTTATACTACAATTTGAAAACCATATTAACTGCGATACGCGTTGCCAACATTTCCTTGTTAACCGACTTCCAAAAACGAGGAGGTTCTCAATTCGTCGGAATCTTTTTTTTTATTTATGTATGTTCACCGATTACTCGAAGACGCCTGAACCGATTTGGAAAATTTTTGTTTTGTTTAAAAGGGTGTACACTTCCCAGGTGGTCCCAGATAAATTTTATCGAAATCGGTTGAGCGGTTTTTAAAAAAATCAACAATAAATATTTTTTTAAACAAATTCTTTAATCGAATATGTTATTAAAAACTTTCTTCCTACAAATTACCTGCTTATTATGTCTATACTAAAAATATAAAAATAAAAACTTAAAAAATAATAAAGCCGACTTCCAGGCACTAAAATGTAAAAAATAACTAAACGGGGGGTTTCATTTAGAATAGATACCTAATCAGATATTTTCGAAGTCGGTGCTAGCGGACAATATTTTAAGATATAATATCTAATAGGTATACATATATGTATTTTACGTATCAAAATATATTAGATTTCCTATGCGTCGACTGGCAAACTTGTTGAAGGAGACCTAAGTCCGTTAAATAATTTGGATCTTAAATTACACTCATGTCATCAGCTGCCAAAAGCAGGTAAATTAAATTTACATCGGGGGAAAAAAATTCATGTCATCTTTTTAAAATGTTCACGAGCTTGTTGCTTCAAACTAGGTACTGAAAGAAACCTGTCGACTGAAATAATAAACTTTTTATTTGAAGACGTATTTTATAATTATTTTTTTATATCTCCTTTACTGTTATTTTAATTCCTTTGCGAGGTAGACCGATTATTTCTAAAAATGTTAATGTCATTGAAAATTATACAATAAAGTTTGAGCTTAAAAGAAAGGTCGATAATAAATATCAGTGTGTTGCAAATTAAGTGGATTTTATATCGGACAATTCGTTTATCAAAATTCCTATCAATAAAAAATTTATAATATTCGTTACACTTTGAGTTATTAATATTCTATCACCGTACGGGAAATTTCTCGACTTCATTATTCCACCTACTCTACAGAACTTTGGACACAGCCACTGTAGTCCAATTGTACCCCTGACTCGATTAATTTTACCCAATTGTTTCGATGCGGTTGTGTGGTGTGTTACAATTTGGGATAAGTAATTGTTGTTGATGCCAACTAAATACTTATAACATCCATGGCCCCATTATTAGATTTCGCCAATATTTAAGCTCTATGCGAGCATAACTAAATACGATATACCTACCTACGTATGGGGAATTACTCTTGTGACGTATCGTAATCATATTATCGGCCTTTAAATTGTCTCTTTCCCTTCAATCGATTGTACACCTGCGCCGTTAGCCGTTACTAACGACGACACGAGCGATAACCGACACCCGCATACATACCATGAACTTGTCCAAGCATCGTATTTATTGCTCTATGTAATAATATAATATATAAATATACATAAATAATTAGCACTTAAACGCTTGAAGGAGTCATTATCATTAATCAATTTTGCCAAACTGCTCTCAGAGTGCTTCCTGCGCGTGGACAGGACATTATAAAATTTCATTACCATAACACTACCATGAAAAGTTAAGGAAAAACCTCTAAAAGCTCAAAGCGTGCAAACGTAACAGTTGCCACGATATCTTAGCCCGGTTCACGGCTATAGGTAGTCGCTGCACTTCGGTACATATGTACGTATTGCAAGTGCTTCACATGGTTTTTTTAATTAGGTTGTTAGACTACTCACAAGTATTTTGAACAAAAAATAATAAGTCAGTAATCTAATAATACTATATTATCTACTAGCATTGCCCGCGGCTCCGCCCGCGTTCAGATGACCAAAAACCAAGTTCTTAAGTTTTACATACTAGTATACTCTTAAATTGCAGTTTTTGTATTTTTTCTCAGAAATGATATATTTTTCTGCGGTAAAAAGTATCCTATATGTTGACCCGGATAACCAGCTATGACCATATCAAATTTCATTAAAATCCCTCCAGTAGTTTTTCTGTGATGCGGTAATAGACAGATAGACAGACCGACAAATATTCTAAAAATTATGGATTCGGCCTCTGTATCGATAATATTGTCTAATTCAGTAAGATTTTCCAAAAAATATTTAATGTACAGATTCGATTTAGTTAGAATTTTATTACGAGTATATACTCGTATATACTCGTAATAAAATTCTATATGTATAGATAATATTTTATTTTCAATGTAATAATTAGTTGACTTCTAATTATATATTATTAATAGACTTGCAACGAATAGTATATTCGACCATAGGCCGAATACCGAATATTCGGTGAGCTTTCTGGCCGAATAGCCGCATATTATGCAACACTTGTGGCGAAAAACTTGTATCGATGTGTTTGTTTCTTGCTTGGCGCTAGGGAAGTATTATTTATTCAGAGCGTCTTTTCTTTGAAACTGGGATCGTCACTTCTAAATTTTAATTATGTTAATGCAAGTGCATAGAAATAAAATATTTTCATTTTACCAATTATTTGATTACAACAAAACATTACTTAAGTATTATATATTATATTCTGCAGCGTTCGCAGTAAAAAATAAGACTTCTTAATGATGTAGATAGCTCTCATAGTATATTTTAGTTATTTTCATAGTATTATGTGCTATGGTATCTTACTATGGGGAAATGCAGCTTCTATTAATACGAATTTTGTCCTGCAGAAAAGAGCTATTCGTGCAATTTATAGTTTAGGTCCTAGAGTGTCATTAAGAGATAAGTTTAAAGAAATAAAAATATTTACTATTGCTTCTCAGTACGTGTACGAAAATATTACCTATGTATGTCTGTAAAAATATACACGAATTTCCCAAGAAGTGTGACATGCATAACATTAATACTAGGAGCAAACACAAACTTGTAATGCCTGTGACTCGTCTACACAGAGTCAGTAATTCTTTTTATGGACAATGTATACGCTTGTACAACAGGATCCCAGAAAATGTTCAAAAGGCTTCTATAGCCAAATTAAAAAAAAAATGTTAAAGAACGTTTGTGTGCTAAAGGTTATTATACAATAAATGATTTTATAGAAGATGGCACACCTTGGGAATGAAATGATCGCCTCCAGGCTACTTCAACTTGATAGAAATATTGTAAATTATAATTTAATTAAAAAAAAGATAACGAGTTAATATTAGGCCCGCTGAGTTTCTTTCGCCAGATCTTCCCAGGTCTGAGGCTTCTTCTTTCCAAACTGGTAGTAGACTCGTGACGTTCAGTAAAAAATTGTAATAATTTAAAGCTGAATAAAATATTTTGAATTTGAATTTATTCGGTATTCGGCTGAGTAGTATCTAGATATTCGGTATCCGGTCGGATAGGAAAAAAGTAGCCGAATAGGCCGAATACCGAATAATTCGTTGCTAGTCTAATTATTAACTAAAACTTATTTTTAGAAGTCTTAAAGGCTTCTAAAAAAACAATGGAAGTGTTATGAATAATAGTATATTATAAGTTTTGCTTTACTATTTTAGAATGATCCCAAGACGTAAACACAACGCGTCGTCCGGCTCCCTGCCGCCGCCGGACGACAAACACGCCAGCAATGACTACATCCGTAAGTTTGTCAACTCTTAAATACTACATCTGACTGCTATAATTAAACAAAAAAGATATTGTGTGCAAGTGTTTCTGTGCTCAGTCTGTTGCTAACTAACCTCACGCTGAAATGGCTGGACGAGACGGATTTGAATGAGTACACAGATATACTATGATGTAAAGTAGCACATTGGCTACTATTAGGCACTTGGGGACGCATTTGATTGAAGCGAGGGTTAATCGCACTATTATTACCTATTATTATTTACTAACTATCGACTCACCCTCGCTTCGCTCGGGTTCGTCCTTAGGTTAATTCCCCATACAAATTTTCATCCCCATTTTCACCCCCTTAAGGGAAGATTTCGAGGATTAAAGGTTATATGTCCTTCCCAGGATCTCAAACTATCTTCTTACCTAATTTCATCTATATCGGTTCAGTAGATCCAGAGATTATCCCCTACAACGTCACAAACTGTCAATTCACAAACTCACAAACTTTAGCTCTTTATAATATTAGTATAGACTAGCATTGCCCGCGGCTCCGCCCGCGTTCAGATGACCAAAAACTAAATTCTTAGGTTTTTATTATTAGAATACTCTTACAGTGCAGTTTTTGTATTTTTTCTCAGAAATGAGATATTTTCTCACGGTAAAAAGTATCCTATATGTTGACCCGGATAACCAGCTATCATAATACCAAATTTCATCAAAGTCCCTCCAGTGCTTTTTCTGTGATGCGGTAACAGACAGACAGACAGACAAAAATTCTAAAAACTATAGATTCGGCCTCTATATCGATAATAATGTCTATTTCAATAAGATTTTCCAAAAAATATTTAATGTACAGATTCGACTTAGTTACAATTTTATTATATATAATATATAGAATATATAGATAACATTAAAATATTTATTTTATAAAATGTAATGTTTTCTTTGATATAGAAAAATTTAATCAAATTACGATTGTAGACAACTGCGCAGTTTTTGCATAAACGATACACAATGACTTGGTGTATTTACGTCAAGTGAGGTATGAAATTGATTTGAGGTTGTTACGAGTAATTCGCCTAACAAATGGTTTAAAGATAGAAGTGAGCCTTCGCCGCGCGGCCGTGATCTTGACCGACGTTGCCTCGCCTCCTGCAGACCTCTCACATTGAAACTCACTTGATCTCGTTTTAATTAACAATGAAACCAATCCGCTTGCTTCGCATTATTGATTTTATTTTATATTAATGAAAATTGTACACGTGTTACCTACATAATACTTTTATTATATGTCACCTACGAATATGTTTCTGTATTGTTGGCAATTTCACTGTGACAAAAATATTATGTAGCAATTAGTAAAAGAGATAGATATCATATCAGTAAAGTTTATTATTTGAAAAGTAATGATTGATTTGCTTCCAGTGTCAGATGGCGGCGCGCGGGACGGGTGGCGCGCGGCGTTAAAAAGACGCTTCAACCGAAAAACTCTTCACAAGCGTATCCCTATAAGCTCCTGGTTACCGCAGTAAGTTTTACTTTCTTATTTCTGCTATTTTAAATGAAAAATATGGTATTATTAGTAATATATTTATTGTTGTATATTATTTAATATTTACAAAAAAGTAGTAAAACATTTTACCAATCAACAGGTACAACACAGAAAAGGCAATTGGTGACGTAATTGCTGGCGTTACAGTTGGATTGACGGTGATTCCACAGTCACTTGCATACTCTAACATAGCCGGGCTGCCTCCACAGTACGGCTTGTACGGTTCCTTCCTGGGTTGCTTCGTGTACATCGTGCTGGGCGGCTGCCGCGCCGTGCCCGCCGGCCCGACCGCCATCGCGTCCCTGCTGACGTGGCAGGTAGCGGGAGGCGTGATTGAGAAAGCTATCTTGCTCAATTTTCTCACTGGCCTCGTAGAACTGTTGATGGGCGTGCTCGGGCTCGGATTCCTAATTAACTTCGTGTCGGGTCCCGTGTCGTCCGGGTTCACGTCGGCCGTGGCGCTAATGATAGCTACGTCTCAAGTGAAGGACCTGTTCGCCATAACAGTGACTGGTACGACATTCCTACAACAATGGATTTCTGTTTTCCGCAACATACACAACGCTTCACTGTGGGATCCAGTGCTCGGATTCGTCTGTATTGCACTCCTCCTGTCCATGAGAGTAAGTTAAATGTATTTACGTTTAATTTTAATATATACATATCATAAAACAAAGTTCCTCACCGCGATTGTCTGTCTGGATGAATGGTATAAACTAAAAAACTACCGAACAGATATTCGTACGATTTTTAGCAATGGACGGAGTGATTTATGATTCAGGTTTAGGTGTATAAGGTTTTGTGTAAATTGGCTGAAATATGTCGATGATTGTTGAAGATTTCGGAAAAAATCATGCCGAATAGAAGCTTTCCTGCGTTTGGCGCGCGTACGCCGCGTCAACTATTGCAGGCAGAACCACGAAATGTTCTAACTTCTAATAAATTATAAAACATAAAAATTATTACAAAAAGTTTGCGATAGCATATGTCTATCTTTTAAGGTGGACCTATTTTATGGTTTTCAAATTGGGTCTAAAATAATGCGTATTTGCGAAGGTGTTTTTACTGACATTGCGATAATACTTATCTAAATAAATACGTTAGATAACTTAAGCACTTAATTTAGATTAAAACGGACCTGTAAACCATTTAAATAAGATGAATATCTTAAAAGATATCACAGAATTAAAATAACTCGCAAAACGTAATAATATCCTAACGACGATGAGACTACAGCGGGGGCAGTGGCGGGCGGGGACGAGGCGGGTCCTAGCATGTCGCTCGCCGACGCGACCGTAGATATATATTGTAGGCCATAGGGTATATTTTATTCCTGAAATATTTAGGTAAATCAAAAACCCTTAAAAATTAATTCAACTTTACGTTGCATAAATTTTTTTAATAGAGTTATTATAAAAACCATGTAATAAGGAATTATTCGCACCTAGGCACGTAGGAATGCACGTAAGTCGCTACTCGCTAGTATAGAATACATAGAAAACATCTCAATCGTGACACACCCACTGCTTAAAAAGACCAAATAAATATAAGAAAAAAACAACTTATACATAAAAAAATCTATTAAGCATTAATTAAAAAAATATACACACCAGAAAAACAGAATAAGTACGAACGTATATTACAAAAAGAAAAGCCACTGAGCTTTCAAATTCCAGTGACCGCCTTAGAGGGAATCCTGTGAACAAAAGTACCAGCTATACGTACATATATTATATTATTTATAACAAAGTAAAATAAACAGATAAAGATTATAACATACTTTTAAAATGTTTTAACTTTTAAGGAGATATTGCAAACATGTGTGACATCGAGTCACTTGGTAGTAAGACTTACCATTTTCCCATCAAACAATCACGTATATGTATATTGTATGTGTAGTAAATACATGTAATTATCTCGTAATTATCACAAAGATAACCTGATCAGTCATAGACTCTGCGTTGAATTTAACTTTAAAGTTTCTAGACATAAAGTTGTCACGTCATAAGTGATACATTTTCAACCGACTTCAAAAAGGAGGAGGTTCTCAATTCGACTGTATGTTTTTTTTTTTTTTTTTTTTTATGTTTGTTACCTCAGAACTCCGTCATTTATTAACCGATTTGGACAATTTTTGTTTTGTTTGAAAGAGTATACTTCCAGATTGGTCCCATTTAAATTTCAAAAAAAAATACCACCCCTAAGGGTGGAAAAACAACTAATGATGAATTTAATCTACTTCTAATTGTCATATTGACTTGAAACTTTGCAAGTATTTCTATTTCCGTTGATAGTACAGTGGTTCGGTGTTGTTGACCTGATCTGATGGCAAAGCCAGAAGGTGGATAGGTGGAACTCTTCAACGCCTAATAGTACTCGTAGATACTTTGAGTTTGGGCTTATTTTGTTTGATTTGACAAGCCTAACACGTTAGAATCCTTACTTTGCTACTACTGTCTACTAGTGTCCGACCGAAGCTTCGGCTTCGGCTTCGGCTTCGGCCACCTTCGGCCAAAAAATCCACCTTCGGCGAAACATTCGGCTTCGGCCCAAAACCCGGCCGAAGCCGAAGGTTTCGCCGAAGGTCCGAGCGACCGTTGAGATTGAACGAACTGTTACGAAAGTCATGAGGCGGCGGGGAGTCACTGTCAAAATATCACATTGCATGCATCAAAACAAGTTCGTACGTGTATTTAAACGAGTGTTTTTGAGAGAGAAGGTTAAGGACAAATATGCTTAGTAAAATAGAATATTATATTATTCTTATAACTTGTTGTTTGCAAAACAGTCATTACCTCATTAGTTCTATTGTTATTGCTACATTTATTTTGAAATTTCTAATATTTTCTAAACTGTGCATTTAATTGACCAACATTTAATTATTTACTAAGAAGTTAGTGTTTGTTTATTTTATTTATTAGTCTAGTTTTGGTCTAGTCGAGTAAAACAAAGACTGATTGGTCTAATTGTAATTTGTGAATTACATAATAAAGAAATGATTATTTTTTACCAGTAGGTAAATCACAAAATCACAAACTTTTATTTATCTCTAAACCAACCATCTCTATGATATATCATCAACTTCTATATGAGACAGTCAATATAAACCTTCAATATTGAGGTTATTTGAGGTATTGATACAAAATTAATTACTGAGTGCTGAGAGAATATAAACCTTCGGCTTCGGCTTCGGCTTCGGCCGAAGGTTGTGGCGATAGCCGATTAATCGGCTTCGGCTTCGGCTTCGGCCAAAAATAGACCTTCGTTGCTTTGTATGGGCTGGCACCGATTTCGAAAATATTTGATTAGGTATGTATTTAATAGGTAGGCTTTAATTACTTAGTCAAAGCACACCGACTTCGAAAATATTTGATTAGGTATGTATAGTAAATGAAAACTACCAATCAGTTATTTTTCACTTTTTAGTGCTTTTGTTTGAAGTCGGTTTTTATTTTTTTGTTAAAAAGTTTTTATTCCTAATGATATCCAATTTTCCGCTTTCACTATTATTTCGAGTGTTGTAAGTGTAATATCCCCTGTTTTAGAAAATCGGAATGGTGAAGCTTGGCACCAAGTGCGAGGACGGGCCGAGCACGCGGCAGAAAGTATTGACCAAGTGCCTATGGCTGGTGGGGACGTGTCGCAACGCCATCGTGGTGGTGTTGAGCGGCGCGCTCGGCTTCTGGTTCGTCACCACGCACGGCTCGTCCCCGGTGCGCCTCATGGGTGAGCTCTACATCTATTTTTAGCTAAATATAATTTACAGTGTTCTGTAATTGATAACTATTTTTTTGTTCACGCTTTCTCTAGCCGAAAACGTACAAGGTGGTTAGTATCCTAATACAAGAAATCACTTCTTGCATTGTAGTTTTAGATTATATTGTAGTTTTCATGAAGCACGTTCCACGTTTTTCACTAGGTACATGATTAGTAGGACCTATAGTCACATTTACGAAATTTATATTTTTTCACTAAAACATTTATATCTATAATTCCAGGAGCGATTCCATCTGGAGTGCCGATGCCGCAACTGCCGCCCTTCGGTTATGTTCGCGCCGATAACACTACAGCGGACTTCTTAGATATGGTTTCTGAGCTCGGATCTGGCCTACTCGTTATACCACTGATCGTGCTGCTGGAAGACATTGCTATTTGCAAAGCTTTTTCCGACGGGCGCACCATCGACGCCACACAGGAGATGATCGCTCTCGGGGTCGCCAACGTCGCCAACTCCTTCATGCAAGCGTATCCCGGAGGTGGGTCCTTAGCTCGGTCGGTGGTCTCTAACGGCTCTGGAGTGAAGACAACATTTAATGGACTTTATACAGGTAAGTTTAAAACAAATAGTTGACGACATACATAAAGTAAACATTAGTGATAACTGTTTCATATAGATTTGATCTTTTTTTTTTTTTAAATCTTTATTTAGTTTTGATCTTTACTTTAAAAAAATAAAATTTATTATTGTTTTAGGTGTGATAGTCATTCTGGCTCTGCAGTTCTTCACGCAATACTTTGAGTTCATCCCGAAAGCGGCACTCGCTGCTGTTATTATGTCTGCTATACTATTCATGGTTGAATACGACGTCATAAAACCTATGTGGCGAGCAAAGAGTGAGTTTATTTGTAACTTCCTATAAAAAACCAGATTTTGTTTTTGTGATTTTTTTACAAAGCATTTTATATTTGTTTCAGAGTTAGACTTGATACCTGGTATAGGCACCTTCGTGCTTTGTCTCACTTTACCAATCGAATTGGGAATTCTTACGGGCGTCGTAGTCAACATCATCTTTATCCTATATCATGCAGCACGTCCCAAATTCTCAGTGGAAATGCTTAAAGTAAGTTTTGTAGCGGTATCGTAGTACCCCGACTTTGCTCTGGGGCATCTTAATAGATACATACTATACTATTACATAATGTACCTACATATACCTTAAATGTACTTGTTCTATGCAGATTAATAAATCTAATTAAATGATAAGTTAAGCCCACCTGACACCTACAGCTTGTCGAATGTATTGAATCTTATCAGAATATTTCACGAGCGTGCGCACACACACTCACAAGAGTTTTATTTCCAAAGCTAAAGAAACATTTGCATCCCCTCCCTCATCTATTAACCTACTTCCGGGATAGAATAAAGTTACTCTTGGAAGTCGGATGTCATAAAATATGTTTGACTGCTCTGTAGTATATTAATACTGTCCTTATGTAAAGTGGTAACTGTGTCCTGCGCAGACGGAGCAAGGTGCGGAGTACCTGATGATCACGCCGGACCGCTGCCTGATGTTCCCGTCCGTGGACTACGTGCGGCGGCTGGTCACCAAGTGCGCCGCCAGTAGCTCCGTGCCGGTGGTGCTCGAGTGCACGCACATCTACAGCGCCGACTACACCGCCGCCAAGAGCATCGAGCAGCTCACGGCCGACTTCCACGCGCGTCTGCAGCCGCTGTATTTCTACAACGTGAAGCCCTCCGTGTGCTCAATCTTCGAAGCCGTCACCAAGCCCGAGCACTTCGTGGTGTTCTACGAGGACGACGAGCTGGACCGCCTGCTGGCGGCGGACGAGCGCCTGGCGCCGCGCAAGCCGCCGCCGCCGCTGCTCGCCTGACCGACTCCGCCGTGCGACTGACTCTGTTCGACGAATTATTTGACGGAAAGTGTGATATTTAATTGTGGGTTATGTATTAGCGAAGTAGTACCGACGACTGTGGCGGTACGGTTGTAATACGTTTTCTTGAGTGAGTTCCGATTCGATAGTTCTCTAGACGTCGAGGTGGGACTTTTCTTTCGCTAAAATTGTATCCATGCTATATATTTTAGTAAAAATGTAACGTTTCGAGGAGGCCTTTGGCTGTGCTGTGATGGGGGGCGATAGCCCGCACTCGTCAGTATTAGGGCGCGCGCCGTCTGTCGTGTCGCTGTCGTGATCGAGAGAAGCTTTAGTCGACTATTGTCTGCTTATGTTTCGCATAGAATTATTTTTTATAAACTATATTAGTTTGAGAGCGGACCCCATGAGTCCCTTCTATCGTTGTGATTGTAGAGTATAAAATTTAGTATTTATGGTTAATCAAACCGCAACAAATTGTAAAATATTTTATCATTATAATATGTTGATGCTTAAAATTTCTAATATGACTATTGTAAAAGTAACGAGAAGTGATAGCTGTAGAGTCTTAAAGGTCATTTTATTTATTTTTAAGTAAATGAGTACAAGTTAGAATGTAAATAGAGAAGTAAGATTAGAGAGCGCGAGTGTGCGTGTAAGTGAGAGGCGCTGTGTGCGTCCTTGTGATCCACGACTACAGTACCTATTCAATTTATTTTTATGAATTATTGTATTAAATAAATGAATAATACTATTTTAAACAGAAAAACTAAAGTGATTAACTATATAATGTAAATTAAGAATATGGTGCGTTAAAAAATACGAATGTTTCCCAGTTCCAAGAACAAAATAATTACACTCTTAAAGAGTTTAAACTAATTTTGTTTTATTTCACCTATTTGACTGGTAGCTTTCTACCCGACTGCAGCGAAGCCCAAAGGATGGTTATATGTTTGACCTGTATGTACATATGTTCGATTCTATGTTCCCTCGTAATTACTAAACGGCTTAAACGATTTTGATGATTCATTTGTCATTCAATTCATCTTGATAACGTGAGTGTCATAGGTTATTTAGATATCATTAAAAATCAAAATATCGGATCCAAAGCCTCATTTTGTGTGACTTGAAAAAAAAATTTCATCCGAATCAATCGAGTATCAAAATACAAGTTTTTAATAGGTGATTACAAAAATATACACAACTTATATGTTTAAAAATAATTTAGGACAAGAAATTGTTAAATAAAAATAAAAATGTCTAACTGACCAAAACTAAAAAACTTTAAATAAAAAAATATTTTCAAAGATAAAAAACCCGACTGCGTAAAAAGCGAACTAAAAAAAAAAAGAGAACAAATTGACGAAGGAACAACTCTACGTAGTCGGAGACATAGTGCGTTTCAGTTTTCAGTTATGGGTTTGGGTTTGATTAGTGCATGTTCTTAGATAGGTGTTAGGGTGACAACTCACCAGGGGGCGCTGCAGCAAACATTGTTTGTGCAAATCAATGTTGCCTTTTTCTACAATACTGCTAGTCCGATTTTGATGCAGTTTTCAGTTATGGATTGGGGTTTGATTGGTGCATAATCTTGAATAAGTGTTACGGTGATAACTTACCAGAGGGCGCTGCAGTAAACATTTGTTTGTGCAAAACCAAAACTACTAGTCCGATTTTGATGCGGTTTTCAGTAATGGGCTTGTAGTTGATTAGTGAGGGTTCTTAAATAGGTGTTATGATAGTAGTTCACTAGGGGGCGCTCCATTAATATATTTTATTTTATAGTAGCTACTACATAATAAGGAAACTTGATAGAACTCGATAGGTAAGTACTTCTGTAGGAAGTAGTAGTAAAAATGTATGTGAGGCAAAAGACGAAGGAAACGTAGTACATACATAATATCTATGCTCTTTAAAAAGTTTAAAATAAAAAGCAAAATTAAAAATTTTGAAAAAACCCACGGCGGTTAAAAAGTAATTGAAAAAGGATAAAATAATTTAAAAACCCTCTGATTAAAAAACAAAGGTAACGCGAGATAATCTCAAGCATATCCGTTGGGGGCTGCTATCACTATTTTAAATTACATCGTAAATAAAAATAAGTATCATCATGAAATTCTAAAGGTTAAGGCCTAACCCATTAAAGGTGTAAAGTATAGCGCTAAAAAATTTTAAATTATCCACGTTACTATAAAACTGTAAAACTGCAATACTAGTTCATAATGTCATATATATATATATATATATATATATATATATATATATATATATATATATATATATATATATATATATATATATATATATATATATATATAGGAAAGGGGTAATCTTCAGAGATTACCCCTTTCGGGTCATAATTTATTTTAATGCGAATTAAGCTGGCTGGCTGGCTGGCTGGCTGGCTGGCTGGCTGGCTGGCTGGCTGGCTGGCTGGCTGGCTGGCTGGCTGGCTGGCTGGCTGGCTGGCTGGCTGGCTGGCTGGCTGGCTGGCTGGCTGGCTGGCTGGCTGGCTGGCTGGCTGGCTGGCTGGCTGGCTGGCTGGCTGGCTGGCTGGCTGGCTGGCTGGCTGGCTGGCTGGCTGGCTGGCTGGCTGGCTGGCTGGCTGGCTGGCTGGCTGGCTGGCTGGCTGGCTGGCTGGCTGGCTGGCTGGCTGGCTGGCTGGCTGGCTGGCTGGCTGGCTGGCTGGCTGGCTGGCTGGCTGGCTGGCTGGCTGGCTGGCTGGCTGGCTGGCTGGCTGGCTGCTGGCTGGCTGGCTGGCTGGCTGGCTGGCTGGCTGGCTGGCTGGCTGGCTGGCTGGCTGGCTGGCTGGCTGGCTGGCTGGCTGGCTGGCTGGCTGGCTGGCTGGCTGGCTGGCTGGCTGGCTGGCTGGCTGGCTGGCTGGCTGGCTGGCTGGCTGGCTGGCTGGCTGGCTGGCTGGCTGGCTGGCTGGCTGGCTGGCTGGCTGGCTGGCTGGCTGGCTGGCTGGCTGGCTGGCTGGCTGGCTGGCTGGCTGGCTGGCTGGCTGGCTGGCTGGCTGGCTGGCTGGCTGGCTGGCTGGCTGGCTGGCTGGCTGGCTGGCTGGCTGGCTGGCTGGCTGGCTGGCTGGCTGGCTGGCTGGCTGGCTGGCTGGCTGGCTGGCTGGCTGGCTGGCTGGCTGGCTGGCTGGCTGGCTGGCTGGCTGGCTGGCTGGCTGGCTGGCTGGCTGGCTGGCTGGCTGGCTGGCTGGCTGGCTGGCTGGCTGGCTGGCTGGCTGGCTGGCTGGCTGGCTGGCTGGCTGGCTGGCTGGCTGGCTGGCTGGCTGGCTGGCTGGCTGGCTGGCTGGCTGGCTGGCTGGCTGGCTGGCTGGCTGGCTGGCTGGCTGGCTGGCTGGCTGGCTGGCTGGCTGGCTGGCTGGCTGGCTGGCTGGCTGGCTGGCTGGCTGGCTGGCTGGCTGGCTGGCTGGCTGGCTGGCTGGCTGGCTGGCTGGCTGGCTGGCTGGCTGGCTGGCTGGCTGGCTGGCTGGCTGGCTGGCTGGCTGGCTGGCTGGCTGGCTGGCTGGCTGGCTGGCTGGCTGGCTGGCTGGCTGGCTGGCTGGCTGGCTGGCTGGCTGGCTGGCTGGCTGGCTGGCTGGCTGGCTGGCTGGCTGGCTGGCTGGCTGGCTGGCTGCTGGCTGGCTGGCTGGCTGGCTGGCTGGCTGGCTGGCTGGCTGGCTGGCTGGCTGGCTGGCTGGCTGGCTGGCTGGCTGGCTGGCTGGCTGGCTGGCTGGCTGGCTGGCTGGCTGGCTGGCTGGCTGGCTGGCTGGCTGGCTGGCTGGCTGGCTGGCTGGCTGGCTGGCTGGCTGGCTGGCTGGCTGGCTGGCTGGCTGGCTGGCTGGCTGGCTGGCTGGCTGGCTGGCTGGCTGGCTGGCTGGCTGGCTGGCTGGCTGGCTGGCTGGCTGGCTGGCTGGCTGGCTGGCTGGCTGGCTGGCTGCTGGCTGGCTGGCTGGCTGGCTGGCTGGCTGGCTGGCTGGCTGGCTGGCTGGCTGGCTGGCTGGCTGGCTGGCTGGCTGGCTGGCTGGCTGGCTGGCTGGCTGGCTGGCTGGCTGGCTGGCTGGCTGGCTGGCTGGCTGGCTGGCTGGCTGGCTGGCTGGCTGGCTGGCTGGCTGGCTGGCTGCTGGCTGGCTGGCTGGCTGGCTGGCTGGCTGGCTGGCTGGCTGGCTGGCTGGCTGGGCTGGCTGGCTGGCTGGCTGGCTGGCTGGCTGGCTGGCTGGCTGGCTGGCTGGCTGGCTGGCTGGCTGGCTGGCTGGCTGGCTGGCTGGCTGGCTGGCTGGCTGGCTGGCTGGCTGGCTGGCTGGCTGGCTGGCTGGCTGGCTGGCTGGCTGGCTGGCTGGCTGGCTGGCTGGCTGGCTGGCTGGCTGGCTGGCTGGCTGGCTGGCTGGCTGGCTGGCTGGCTGGCTGGCTGGCTGGCTGGCTGGCTGGCTGGCTGGCTGGCTGGCTGGCTGGCTGGCTGGCTGGCTGGCTGGCTGGCTGGCTGGCTGGCTCTGGCTGGCTGGCTGGCTGGCTGGCTGGCTGGCTGGCTGGCTGGCTGGCTGGCTGGCTGGCTGGCTGGCTGGCTGGCTGGCTGGCTGGCTGGCTGGCTGGCTGGCTGGCTGGCTGGCTGGCTGGCTGGCTGGCTGGCTGGCTGGCTGGCTGGCTGGCTGGCTGCTGGCTGGCTGGCTGGCTGGCTGGCTGGCTGGCTGGCTGGCTGGCTGGCTGGCTGGCTGGCTGGCTGGCTGGCTGGCTGGCTGGCTGGCTGGCTGGCTGGCTGGCTGGCTGGCTGGCTGGCTGGCTGGCTGGCTGGCTGGCTGGCTGGCTGGCTGGCTGGCTGGCTGGCTGGCTGGCTGGCTGGCTGGCTGGCTGGCTGGCTGGCTGGCTGGCTGGCTGGCTGGCTGGCTGGCTGGCTGGCTGGCTGGCTGGCTGGCTGGCTGGCTGGCTGGCTGGCTGGCTGGCTGGCTGGCTGGCTGGCTGGCTGGCTGGCTGGCTGGCTGGCTGGCTGGCTGGCTGGCTGGCTGGCTGGCTGGCTGGCTGGCTGGCTGGCTGGCTGGCTGGCTGGCTGGCTGGCTGGCTGGCTGGCTGGCTGGCTGGCTGGCTGGCTGGCTGCTGGCTGGCTGGCTGGCTGGCTGGCTGGCTGGCTGGCTGGCTGGCTGGCTGGCTGCTGGCTGGCTGGCTGGCTGGCTGGCTGGCTGGCTGGCTGGCTGGCTGCTGGCTGGCTGGCTGGCTGGCTGGCTGGCTGGCTGGCTGGCTGGCTGGCTGGCTGGCTGGCTGGCTGGCTGGCTGGCTGGCTGGCTGGCTGGCTGGCTGGCTGGCTGGCTGGCTGGCTGGCTGGCTGGCTGGCTGGCTGGCTGGCTGGCTGGCTGGCTGGCTGGCTGGCTGGCTGGCTGGCTGGCTGGCTGGCTGGCTGGCTGGCTGGCTGGCTGGCTGGCTGGCTGGCTGGCTGGCTGGCTGGCTGGCTGGCTGGCTGGCTGGCTGGCTGGCTGGCTGGCTGGCTGGCTGGCTGGCTGGCTGGCTGGCTGGCTGGCTGGCTGCTGGCTGGGCTGGCTGGCTGGCTGGCTGGCTGGCTGGCTGGCTGGCTGGCTGGCTGCTGGCTGGCTGGCTGGCTGGCTGGCTGGCTGGCTGGCTGGCTGGCTGGCTGGCTGGCTGGCTGGCTGGCTGGCTGGCTGGCTGGCTGGCTGGCTGGCTGGCTGGCTGGCTGGCTGGCTGGCTGGCTGGCTGGCTGGCTGGCTGGCTGGCTGGCTGGCTGGCTGGCTGGCTGGCTGGCTGGCTGGCTGGCTGGCTGGCTGGCTGGCTGGCTGGCTGGCTGGCTGGCTGGCTGGCTGGCTGGCTGGCTGGCTGGCTGGCTGGCTGGCTGGCTGGCTGGCTGGCTGGCTGGCTGGCTGGCTGGCTGGCTGGCTGGCTGGCTGGCTGGCTGGCTGGCTGGCTGGCTGGCTGCTGGCTGGCTGGCTGGCTGGCTGGCTGGCTGGCTGGCTGGCTGCTGGCTGGCTGGCTGGCTGGCTGGCTGGCTGGCTGGCTGGCTGGCTGGCTGGCTGCTGGCTGGCTGGCTGGCTGGCTGGCTGGCTGGCTGGCTGGCTGGCTGGCTGGCTGGATGGATGGATGGCATTAGGTTAGGTTAATTTTTTTTTCTTTTTTTTTTGAGGTTTTTTATCGATCATATACGTACATGTGTTTTATAAAACCTTGAATTTTACTTTATTTTGTTATTTAATATTTTATACTTTTCCGAGGTCTTTTCTTTTTTGGTAACCTAACATTTTCCGTCTTGCCTTACGGAAACAGAACTTTCACCGACTAAAGTTTCGAAAATCTAACTTTCGGGAACCTAACTTTAGGAAACCTAACTTATGGAAACCTAACTTTGGGTGACCTGATTTTCGGGAACCTTACTTACGGAAACCTAATTTTTAGAAACTTAATTTACGGAAACCTAACTTTCGAAAACCTAACTTACGAAAACCTATCTTTCGGAAACCTAACTTGCGGAAACCAAACTTTCGGAAACCTAACTTATGGAAACCTAACTTTGGTTGACCTAACTTTCGGGAACCTAACTTTGTGTGACCTTACTTTCGGGAACCTAATTTTCGGAAACCTAACTTATGGAAACCTAACTGTGGGTGACCAAACTTTCGGGTAGCTAACTTACGGAAATCTAACTTGCGGAAACCTAACTTACGGAAACCTATCTTAGGGTGACCTAACTTTCGGAAACCTAACTTTCGACAACCTAACTTTCGGAAACCAAACTTTGTGTGACTTAACTTTCGGGAACCTAATTTTCGGAAACCTAACTTTCGGAAACCTATCTTTGCAAAACCTAACTTGCGGAAACCTAACTTTCGGAAACCTAACTTACGGAACCTAACTTTCGGAAACCTATCTTTGCAAAACCTAACTTTCGGAAACCTATCTTTGCAAAACCTAACTTGCGGAAACCTAACTTATACAAACCTAACTTTGCGAAACCTATCTTAGGGTGACCTAACTTTCGGAAACCTAACTTATGGAAACCTAACTGCGGGTGAACTAACTTGCGGAAACCTAACTTTCGGAAACCTAACTTACGAAACCTAACTTTTGGAAACCTATCTTTGCAAAACCTAACTAACGGAAACCTAACTTTCGGAAACCTAACTTACGGAACCTAACTTTCGGAAACCTATCTTTGCATAACCTAACTTGCGGAAACCTAACTTATAGAAACCTAACTTTGCGAAACCTATTTTAGGGTGACATAACTTTCGGAAACCTAACTTTCACCGACTAAAAATTCGAAAATCTAACTTTCGACAACCTAACTTTCGGAAACCTAACTTTCGGAAACCTAACTTATGGACACCTAACTTTGGGTGACCTAATTTTCGGGAACCTAACTTACGGAAACCTAACTTACGGAAACCTAACTTTCACCGACTAAAGTTTCGAAAATCTAACTTTCGACAACCTATCTTTCGGAAACCTAACTTGCGGAAACCAAACTTTCGGAAACCTAACTTATGGAAACCTAACTTTGGTTGACCTAACTTTCGGGAACATAACTTTGTGTGACCTAACTTTCGGGAACCTAATTCTCGGAAACCTAACTTATGGAAACCTAACTGTGGGTTACCAAACTTTCGGGTAGCTAACTTTCACCGATTGAAGTTTCGAAAATCTAACTTTCGACAACCTAACTTTCGGAAACCTAACTTATGGAAACCTAACTTTGGGTGACCTAACTTTCGGGAACCTAACTTATGGAAACCTAACTTTGGGTGACCTGACTTTCGGGAAGCTAACTTTCGGGAAACTAACTTTCGGGAACCTAACTTTCGGAAACCTAACTTATGGAAACCTAACTTTGGGTGACCTAATTTTCGGGAACCTAACTTACGGAAATCTAACTTGCGGAAACCTAACTTTCGGAAACCTAACTTACGGAACCTAACTTTCGGAAACCTATCTTTGCAAAACCTAACTTATGGAAACCTAACTTACGGAAACCTACTTACGGAAACCTAACTTACGGAAACCTAACTTGCGGAAACCTAACTTATAGAAACCTAACTTACGGAAACCTAACTTAGGGTGACCTAACTTTCGAAAACCTAACTTACAGAAACCTAACTTTCGGAAACCTGTGTAAACCTAACTTTCGGAAACCGTCCCGTGGGGAGTACGGGCGCAACTGTGCTTACGTTAAGAATATGCTGCGTAATATTTTTTTTTTTTTTTTAAATACAAAATATAACCAGTTAAGTCTGAATTGCAGTGTTAAGTACAAATAAGTTTACAAGAAATGAGTACAATTGAAGGTAGTGGTTAAGACCTAATAAAAAATATATATATTTAGAGCTTAAAATCGTGGTTTGTTCAAAAAAAAAAAATGGGCTGCGGTTTAGTATATGGGACGCGGCCACTGGAGAAGTGAGTGGTATTTTTGGATAGGGGAGGTGATAGAGAGTCTAAATATATGAAAATTATTTTTAGGAAACAAAAGAGTCAAAAGTTATTGAGACTTAAAGTTACAACATTTCCATACATTAGACGTTACTGCCACTTAGACACTTGGAAATATCAAAATGTCACTTTTAATTGTCATAATGATTTTCAGATTATATTTTGTCGTGTTTTTAATTATACTTTGCGTGAAATTTGAATTTTATAGTTTTCTAGTCATATAATAATGGCGTTGTGGTAACTGTTCTAACATAACCTAACCAAGATATGACGAATAATAAATAAAGAACTTAAGTCTTAAACTAACCACGATGTCGCAAAATAAAACCCAAAAGTAAATAATACTTAAATTTTAAAAATAGTCTACTCAAGTTTATAAATTGTATCAATATCATCTGTTGTCATTTAAGCGGTAATGTAAAACAGAAATTAACAGTTGTTAAAATGTAAGATCATTTTGCTTATAATAGGTACTGTTGTGAAATTATAAAAAAAAAAAAAAATACAATAAAGCCTTAATTGTTGTGGAAATATGAATTGTACATAAGAACGGAAGTTTACTATTAATTAAAGGTATGTTTTTTTTTTTTTTTTTTGTAATCACATAGGTAAAGAAATGTATGGAAATGTATTAGTTATGTTGTAACTTTAAGCCTCAATAACCTTTTTATTCCTACGTTTCTAAATTTTTTTTTTTTTTTTTTTTATTTTTTTTTTTTTTTTTTTTCGCGGTTTTGGAGCAGTGATTTTGCATGAACTTGATCCTTCAAAAACAATTAAGATGAGCGCGTGGACTATCAAGTGGTTAGTCGTCTTGTACGACACCCTCGGAATATAGGGTTAGTGACTTTCAGTATTCAGGACACGGACAGTTACACGGACAGTTGCAATTACTAGCTTATAAAAGGTACAAACCAGTTTTTTTTTTTTTTTTTTTTTTTTTTTTTTTTTTTTTTTTTTTTTTTTTTTTAAGTCGATAGGTTTCGGTTAGGTTTGGGTTAGGTTTGGGTTAGGTTTGGGTTAGGTTAGGTTAGGTTAGGTTAGGTTAGGTTAGGTTTTTTTTTTTTTTTTTTGAGAAGTCATTTGTTGTTTGTATGACTCGCGGTGCTAATGGGTTACACCACGAGACACAACATGTTTAGGTTTGCGGCTGTGTTGTAACGTTAGTTCCATTGAACTCTTTTAAGCAGTTGACAATGCCAGTCAAGAGCTCAACGAACGTTCCTATTGTGGACTCATTGGTAATGATTTGGGAGAGATCAAAATGATCTACGTCAAGATAGTTGCATGTGAGTGCATGTTTTAAGCGTAGAGATGAAAAGCGAGGGCATTCCGCAAGGAGATGCCTCCAGGTTTGTGGCGTGGATTCATCGCAAGGACAGGAGTCCTCGCCGACGATATTGAACCTGTGGAGGTACTCCTTGTGGAAGCCATGATTGGTTAGAAATTGAGTAACAGCAAAGACAGGTTTTATGGAATGAAGAAATTCTAGAAGGGAAGAGTAAGAAGGAAGAAGGGATTTGGTGTATAGGCAATGGGCGGGATTTTCATACAATTCTTGAGATGCGGAAGAGCATTTGAGTTTATTGAGGTGTTTAATATGGCTAATAGGTACAGCGTAGTAGTCAGGGGAGCGGTGGAGATTGGCTGCCGCTTTAGCTGCAGCATCCGCCTGTTCATTTCCATCAAGTCCTACATGAGCTTTAACCCAGGCGAACTCAACGGAAAGTCCAGATGATCGGACTGAGTGTATGCTCTTGTGGATGCTGACAGCAAAAGAGTTATGACTATTGCGATTGGATAATTCTATAAGACCAGACATACTATCAGAGAGAACTATGGTTTTTGAAAGTTTTTTAACTAAAATAAATTTGCAGGCCTCCTGAATGGCAAGTAACTCCGCCTGGAAGACAGAACAACAGTCATGAAGCTTGAGCTTTCTTACCGCAGTCTGCCTCCCAGAAGGATCGAAGACTACGAAGGCTGCACCTACTTTATCGGCATGCTTACTACCATCTGTATAAATTTTCCAGGAATCACTATAACCTACGATATCTGAAAGTTCGGATGCAGATGATATTTCCAGAAACTTGATTCCGATTCTCTCGGAAGGGTGTAAAAGAGTTGTAGGAGGGCAGAGCTTCTCAACTGGGACGTCGTCAGGCAAGTGCGAGGTGACGCCCAGGAGTTTAGACCTTTCTGTATCGGATATGGATTCTACTTTGGATGGAAGGGGTGTAAGTTGAGCAAGAGATATTGAGGCGACAGTACTTATGGTCCTGAAGCCTTGTATCATTTTGATGGCAAAAAGCCGTTGTAAAGAAAGTAATCGCTGGACAATATATTGATATTTAAGAGCGCGCGACCATATAGCCGCTCCATAGCACACGATTGGCTCTATCACCATAGAGTATATTATGCGCACGTTTTCAGGATGTACTCCCCAAGTGGGTCGGATAAATAAGCAAAGCCTGTGATATAGCTTTTGTACTTTGTCGATAATATAGTCTACATGCTTAGTAAATGAAAGTCGATTGTCGATGAGTATTCCCAGATATTTAATATGGTCAACGAATAGAAGCCGTTGTTGCCTCATATAAATTTGGCAGCTTGTGGCGCGGGTTGTAAAGGCGATAGCTTGAGTTTTTTCGGGACCGAATTCTAGCTTAACTCTCTCGCCCCAGCCGTGAATTCGTTCCAGGGCCAAGTTAACATTTTGCTCGAGTGAGTTGACGCATTTATTACGTGCTATAAGTAGCACATCATCGGCATAAGCTTGTAGCCTACATCCATCCGGCATTGGCATAAATAGCAGTTCATCCAGGACGAGATTCCACAAAGTGGGCCCGATTACAGACCCTTGGATGCAACCCCTAGTCATGATTTTTCTGACCCTAGTGTCAGCGAAGTTAATTTGAATTTCTCGGTCTTCGATATAGCTCAGAAGGAGCCGATAAAGGTTACCGGGGCAATTACTGTCTCTTAGCCTTTTGAAAATCGCCGGCCACCAGGCGCGGTCGAAGGCGGATTTGATGTCTAGAGAGACAGCAATCACCTGTTCACCTGCGGACTTGGCAGAGTTAACAAGTTCAAGTGCGTTGTTTATAGCCATTACTGTAGAAATTTGAGTTTTGAAGCCATACTGGTTCGAGGAGGAGGTGTTATTTTTCTGCATGTGATATGTGAGCCTATTATTAATGAGACGTTCGAGGAGCTTAGCGAATACGTTGAGGAGGCCGATCGGTCGAAAACTAGAGAGAGAGCTGTATTCGGGTTTTCCGGGTTTCGGTATAATTTTTGCGGTTGCAACTTTCCAGCAATTTGGAAAATGTTCGAGTCGGAGGCAACAATTAAGAATTCCTGAGATCTCCTGCGGAAACCACCTGGCAACCCAATAGCAGATGTCAGGCGTAAGGTGATCGACGCCGGGTGCTCTCTTTGAATTCATACTCTGAAGGCTATCCAGTATCTCGTCCAGAGTGAACGGAGGTTCTGAAGGTGAGTTAATGGGCTTATACATATCAGTGCGAAGAGCGATTTGTGTATTCGTATCAATGGTGTCGTCAGGGTAGAACCTATCGAGGAGAGCGCGAGCGGTGTCGTTAGAGTCCTTAGTATACGAGCCGTCGTCCAAGCGCAGAGTGGCTGGAGCTTGTGCGAGTGGCCGTGTTTTAATTATGCGATTCGTGACCGACCAGACGTCCTCCTTCTTTTGTCTGCCGCAGAAGTCCCTGAAGTGTTCAGTAGACGCGGCACAAAAGGCGTCAGAGTATTCACGTCTGAGCCGATCACGTTCTTCGATCAGTTGTTCGAGTGGTCGTTTACGACGGACAGCTTTAGACAATTTGTGATGGATTCTGATGACTGATTTTTTGAGTTGCTCAAGGTTATCGTTCCACCATGGAGCACGCTCTGGGGGACCGCGGGACTTCGGAAGCAGTTTGTCGCAGGTGAGTTGGACCGAGGAGACGAAGTTGTTGACATATTCATTTAAATTGATGGTGTTCATGTCGTCAAAGTTGGGACACGAAGGTAAGTGCAGACTCATCTCTGCTTCAAAACGCTCCCGAAGTGACTCCCATTTTACTGTGCCAGTGTTGTATTTGTAGGTGGAGAGTTTCAGACTTTTAACTGGTTTTTCGATGCCGAGAGATACGCCGAAGCGAATGGCGCTATGGTCAGATGATGGACAGATGCCCGCATCTACCGTCCAGTCCACAACGTTAATGACGGAGTTGCTCACGAGAGTAAGATCGACAATGGAGTCCCGTGGGACACCATGTGTCACAGTGTGAAAGGTGGGAGCGTCACCGACGTTGCAGACTGTGAGGTCTCGGGCGACCACCAAATTGGCAATGTCCTGGCCTCTGCTGTTGTCAGATCGGGAGCCCCAGAACGCATGCCAGCCGTTGAAATCCCCGCAAATAACGTGCTTGGAGTCGGGAGTTTGCATTAAAAATTGCTCCAGTTTATCGATGGTGTTATGTTCATCATTGCGGGGCTCAACGTAAACGGATGTGAGATAGACGTTGTTGCCGGTGCGGTCTCTTATGCGGACTATGCAGATGTTGGAGTTTGAGTGTTCGGAGATCCCAAGAGTCGATGCGAGATTTTCGCGAACAAGGATAGCGGCCTTGACAGCGTGACCGGTGTGAAACTGATAGGTCTTGAAGCCGGGCATAGGTCCGAGACGTTCAGTATTGGACGTATAAGGTTCCATAACGAATGCCACGTGGCACTCGGAGTTGGAGAGATGAACGGAAAGTTCGTGAGTTGCGTTGCGGCTGCGTGCAAGATTGATCTGTGTGCATATAAGTTTGACAGAGGATGGATGAAAGTGAGAATTATTAGACCTAATAACCATAGTTAGTACGGGAACGAATTGTTTGGAGCATGAAGGAGATTCGAGGACATTCTTGGGAAGTGGCACTGTGATCAGTCTTGCATTTGGTGTTATTATTCTTGGAGTGTTCGACGCAATTGTGACATTGTGCCTTGTCAGTATTGTCCTTTTCCGGACAACTGCGGAATTCGTGTCCAGGGAGAGAGCAGTGAGAGCATACTGCAACTTGACGGTCACACCTCGCTTTGGTGTGCCCGAATTGGAGGCACTTGTAACATTGGAGTAAGGGCACATAGTCCTCCGCGTGTACTCGATGGTGGTCAAGGTTGAGTTTGACCCGCGAAGTGATAGCCTTCCAGACGGGGGGAGAGGTCATAAAGACCGCATTGTATAAACGCTTGTTGCGGTTTGCCCTCTTAAAGCGGAAAATAAGATCACCATCCGACACAATGGCACTCTTGACTTCCGGGTTTTGGTTCCTTAGGATACCTACTAGTTCGTCAGTTGGAATGTCTTGGGGTACCCCTTTGAGCACTACCATAGGACTGAGCATCTTGGATGCCTCAGCCGCTACAGAGCACTCTGGGCGTTTAAGTTTCTCTAGGGTCTCATCTCGGTGCACTTCACTATCGAATTCGACTCGGATTTTATTTTTGGAAATATATTTGACGTTGGCCGGAGCAAAAGTCGTGTCTCGGAAGGAGACCGAGGCCTTAAAGTTTTTGTAAGTCTCTGCTGAGCTAAGAACACTTTTCTTAGAGGAGACAATAAGGGCTGGTTTGGTTTTGGGTGTCACTTGAGGAGTGGGATGCATCTCCCTTGGCCGTGCCGCCACTGCGGCCGCCTGTGCATAGGTAAGGGAGGGGCCCGTCTTTTCCTTAACTTCTTCTATGGTGGAACTGACTTGATTAATCTTGACTTTGACGTCTTCGATATGGGATATTATGGCAGCATTGGAATCGGTATTGTTGTTGATGTTGAGTTGGGCTTTCCTGATTTCTTCTAGTATAGCTGTATTTTCCTGAATGTGTGTTTGAATTTGCCTCTGTACTTCTTTAATATCTGCCAAAGTCACACCGTTGGCAGCACCGGAGTCGAGGCTTACGGATGCAGGCACGGAAGCAGTGGAAGCGGTGGAAGCCGACAGATTCTTATTCCTCTCTCTCTCCAATTCAGCCTCCGCCTCCTTAGTGAGACGGTAAAGATTGTCTATGGCGTTCGTTACCCCTATCTTAATATCGGTGCGAAGATTGCGAGAGAGGGCCATGTGCGACTTGGCGCTACTGTTCCACATCCTCGCCTGCTGGGACCTGGACTTTTCTGTTATGTCGGCCGGGATAGGTATAACATCTAAAGTTTCTCTCGGTGCTTTAGCTTCTACATTTTTATTTGCAGGTGCAGCCTGTGCCGGCGGCCTGGGGGTGGAGAGCTCCAGGCTTCGCCGAGCTGGCTTATCCATTTTTGTGTTTGAAGGCATCTTAGGGGGTGGGTTTATTCCCTCTGCCGATTTTGTAGGTGTTCTGATCATTTTATATTTACAATTTATTTATAATTAACGTATATAACTACTAGACTAACCGAACTTCTTATTAAAATCTAGAAAAAACTTAAAGAAACTAATTTTTAGAAAAAAAATTTATGCCCAAGGTCACCAAAACCTATATGGTAAGAGAAAAAGGGGAGGGTGGGGGGGCTTTTTTTTCCGATTTCCCGCTTGAAAATCGGGAAAATATCTATGGATCGGTGTTGCTGGTATATAAACAAGTAATTTAAGGCCAAATTTGACACAGAAATTTCAAATAAAAAATATTTTTACGAAATAAAATTCTTAAAATGAAAATCTTAACTTATAAAGAAAATTAATTTTAAATAATGCAGATATGCTTGAATATAACTAAAAACAACTATACTAATAGAAAACAAGTGAAAAGAACCGAGTAATAGACATTTAGAGAAAATTTTATATTACAATAAAGTATGGAAGAAATGTATCGCTTAGGTAACCTCGGTTTAGGTATGAAGTGATTTTTCCGATTTCCCGCTTGAAAATCGGGAAAATATCTATGGATCGGTGTTGCTGGTATATAAACAAGTAATTTAAGGCCAAATTTGACACAGAAATTTCAAATAAAAAATATTTTTACGAAATAAAATTCTTAAAATGAAAATCTTAACTTATAAAGAAAATTAATTTTAAATAATGCAGATATGCTTGAATATAACTAAAAACAACTATACTAATAGAAAACAAGTGAAAAGAACCGAGTAATAGACATTTAGAGAAAATTTTATATTACAATAAAGTATGGAAGAAATGTATCGCTTAGGTAACCTCGGTTTAGGTATGAAGTGATTTTTCCGATTTCCCGCTTGAAAATCGGGAAAATATCTATGGATCGGTGTTGCTGGTATATAAACAAGTAATTTAAGGCCAAATTTGACACAGAAATTTCAAATAAAAAATATTTTTACGAAATAAAATTCTTAAAATGAAAATCTTAACTTATAAAGAAAATTAATTTTAAATAATGCAGATATGCTTGAATATAACTAAAAACAACTATACTAATAGAAAACAAGTGAAAAGAACCGAGTAATAGACATTTAGAGAAAATTTTATATTACAATAAAGTATGGAAGAAATGTATCGCTTAGGTAACCTCGGTTTAGGTATGAAGTGATTTTTCCGATTTCCCGCTTGAAAATCGGGAAAATATCTATGGATCGGTGTTGCTGGTATATAAACAAGTAATTTAAGGCCAAATTTGACACAGAAATTTCAAATAAAAAATATTTTTACGAAATAAAATTCTTAAAATGAAAATCTTAACTTATAAAGAAAATTAATTTTAAATAATGCAGATATGCTTGAATATAACTAAAAACAACTATACTAATAGAAAACAAGTGAAAAGAACCGAGTAATAGACATTTAGAGAAAATTTTATATTACAATAAAGTATGGAAGAAATGTATCGCTTAGGTAACCTCGGTTTAGGTATGAAGTGATTTTTCCGATTTCCCGCTTGAAAATCGGGAAAATATCTATGGATCGGTGTTGCTGGTATATAAACAAGTAATTTAAGGCCAAATTTGACACAGAAATTTCAAATAAAAAATATTTTTACGAAATAAAATTCTTAAAATGAAAATCTTAACTTATAAAGAAAATTAATTTTAAATAATGCAGATATGCTTGAATATAACTAAAAACAACTATACTAATAGAAAACAAGTGAAAAGAACCGAGTAATAGACATTTAGAGAAAATTTTATATTACAATAAAGTATGGAAGAAATGTATCGCTTAGGTAACCTCGGTTTAGGTATGAAGTGATTTTTTCCGATTTCCCGCTTGAAAATCGGGAAAATATCTATGGATCGGTGTTGCTGGTATATAAACAAGTAATTTAAGGCCAAATTTGACACAGAAATTTCAAATAAAAAATATTTTTACGAAATAAAATTCTTAAAATGAAAATCTTAACTTATAAAGAAAATTAATTTTAAATAATGCAGATATGCTTGAATATAACTAAAAACAACTATACTAATAGAAAACAAGTGAAAAGAACCGAGTAATAGACATTTAGAGAAAATTTTATATTACAATAAAGTATGGAAGAAATGTATCGCTTAGGTAACCTCGGTTTAGGTATGAAGTGATTTTTCCGATTTCCCGCTTGAAAATCGGGAAAATATCTATGGATCGGTGTTGCTGGTATATAAACAAGTAATTTAAGGCCAAATTTGACACAGAAATTTCAAATAAAAAATATTTTTACGAAATAAAATTCTTAAAATGAAAATCTTAACTTATAAAGAAAATTAATTTTAAATAATGCAGATATGCTTGAATATAACTAAAAACAACTATACTAATAGAAAACAAGTGAAAAGAACCGAGTAATAGACATTTAGAGAAAATTTTTATATTACAATAAAGTATGGAAGAAATGTATCGCTTAGGTAACCTCGGTTTAGGTATGAAGTGATTTTTCCGATTTCCCGCTTGAAAATCGGGAAAATATCTATGGATCGGTGTTGCTGGTATATAAACAAGTAATTTAAGGCCAAATTTGACACAGAAATTTCAAATAAAAAATATTTTTACGAAATAAAATTCTTAAAATGAAAATCTTAACTTATAAAGAAAATTAATTTTAAATAATGCAGATATGCTTGAATATAACTAAAAACAACTATACTAATAGAAAACAAGTGAAAAGAACCGAGTAATAGACATTTAGAGAAAATTTTATATTACAATAAAGTATGGAAGAAATGTATCGCTTAGGTAACCTCGGTTTAGGTATGAAGTGATTTTTCCGATTTCCCGCTTGAAAATCGGGAAAATATCTATGGATCGGTGTTGCTGGTATATAAACAAGTAATTTAAGGCCAAATTTGACACAGAAATTTCAAATAAAAAATATTTTTACGAAATAAAATTCTTAAAATGAAAATCTTAACTTATAAAGAAAATTAATTTTAAATAATGCAGATATGCTTGAATATAACTAAAAACAACTATACTAATAGAAAACAAGTGAAAAGAACCGAGTAATAGACATTTAGAGAAAATTTTATATTACAATAAAGTATGGAAGAAATGTATCGCTTAGGTAACCTCGGTTTAGGTATGAAGTGATTTTTCCGATTTCCCGCTTGAAAATCGGGAAAATATCTATGGATCGGTGTTGCTGGTATATAAACAAGTAATTTAAGGCCAAATTTGACACAGAAATTTCAAATAAAAAATATTTTTACGAAATAAAATTCTTAAAATGAAAATCTTAACTTATAAAGAAAATTAATTTTAAATAATGCAGATATGCTTGAATATAACTAAAAACAACTATACTAATAGAAAACAAGTGAAAAGAACCGAGTAATAGACATTTAGAGAAAATTTTATATTACAATAAAGTATGGAAGAAATGTATCGCTTAGGTAACCTCGGTTTAGGTATGAAGTGATTTTTCCGATTTCCCGCTTGAAAATCGGGAAAATATCTATGGATCGGTGTTGCTGGTATATAAACAAGTAATTTAAGGCCAAATTTGACACAGAAATTTCAAATAAAAAATATTTTTACGAAATAAAATTCTTAAAATGAAAATCTTAACTTATAAAGAAAATTAATTTTAAATAATGCAGATATGCTTGAATATAACTAAAAACAACTATACTAATAGAAAACAAGTGAAAAGAACCGAGTAATAGACATTTAGAGAAAATTTTATATTACAATAAAGTATGGAAGAAATGTATCGCTTAGGTAACCTCGGTTTAGGTATGAAGTGATTTTTCCGATTTCCCGCTTGAAAATCGGGAAAATATCTATGGATCGGTGTTGCTGGTATATAAACAAGTAATTTAAGGCCAAATTTGACACAGAAATTTCAAATAAAAAATATTTTTACGAAATAAAATTCTTAAAATGAAAATCTTAACTTATAAAGAAAATTAATTTTAAATAATGCAGATATGCTTGAATATAACTAAAAACAACTATACTAATAGAAAACAAGTGAAAAGAACCGAGTAATAGACATTTAGAGAAAATTTTATATTACAATAAAGTATGGAAGAAATGTATCGCTTAGGTAACCTCGGTTTAGGTATGAAGTGATTTTTTCCGATTTCCCGCTTGAAAATCGGGAAAATATCTATGGATCGGTGTTGCTGGTATATAAACAAGTAATTTAAGGCCAAATTTGACACAGAAATTTCAAATAAAAAATATTTTTTTTTTTTTTTTTTTTTTTACGAAATAAAATTCTTAAAATGAAAATCTTAACTTATAAAGAAAATTAATTTTAAATAATGCAGATATGCTTGAATATAACTAAAAACAACTATACTAATAGAAAACAAGTGAAAAGAACCGAGTAATAGACATTTAGAGAAAATTTTATATTACAATAAAGTATGGAAGAAATGTATCGCTTAGGTAACCTCGGTTTAGGTATGAAGTGATTTTTCCGATTTCCCGCTTGAAAATCGGGAAAATATCTATGGATCGGTGTTGCTGGTATATAAACAAGTAATTTAAGGCCAAATTTGACACAGAAATTTCAAATAAAAAATATTTTTACGAAATAAAATTCTTAAAATGAAAATCTTAACTTATAAAGAAAATTAATTTTAAATAATGCAGATATGCTTGAATATAACTAAAAACAACTATACTAATAGAAAACAAGTGAAAAGAACCGAGTAATAGACATTTAGAGAAAATTTTATATTACAATAAAGTATGGAAGAAATGTATCGCTTAGGTAACCTCGGTTTAGGTATGAAGTGATTTTTCCGATTTCCCGCTTGAAAATCGGGAAAATATCTATGGATCGGTGTTGCTGGTATATAAACAAGTAATTTAAGGCCAAATTTGACACAGAAATTTCAAATAAAAAATATTTTTACGAAATAAAATTCTTAAAATGAAAATCTTAACTTATAAAGAAAATTAATTTTAAATAATGCAGATATGCTTGAATATAACTAAAAACAACTATACTAATAGAAAACAAGTGAAAAGAACCGAGTAATAGACATTTAGAGAAAATTTTTATATTACAATAAAGTATGGAAGAAATGTATCGCTTAGGTAACCTCGGTTTAGGTATGAAGTGATTTTTCCGATTTCCCGCTTGAAAATCGGGAAAATATCTATGGATCGGTGTTGCTGGTATATAAACAAGTAATTTAAGGCCAAATTTGACACAGAAATTTCAAATAAAAAATATTTTTACGAAATAAAATTCTTAAAATGAAAATCTTAACTTATAAAGAAAATTAATTTTAAATAATGCAGATATGCTTGAATATAACTAAAAACAACTATACTAATAGAAAACAAGTGAAAAGAACCGAGTAATAGACATTTAGAGAAAATTTTATATTACAATAAAGTATGGAAGAAATGTATCGCTTAGGTAACCTCGGTTTAGGTATGAAGTGATTTTTCCGATTTCCCGCTTGAAAATCGGGAAAATATCTATGGATCGGTGTTGCTGGTATATAAACAAGTAATTTAAGGCCAAATTTGACACAGAAATTTCAAATAAAAAATATTTTTACGAAATAAAATTCTTAAAATGAAAATCTTAACTTATAAAGAAAATTAATTTTAAATAATGCAGATATGCTTGAATATAACTAAAAACAACTATACTAATAGAAAACAAGTGAAAAGAACCGAGTAATAGACATTTAGAGAAAATTTTATATTACAATAAAGTATGGAAGAAATGTATCGCTTAGGTAACCTCGGTTTAGGTATGAAGTGATTTTTCCGATTTCCCGCTTGAAAATCGGGAAAATATCTATGGATCGGTGTTGCTGGTATATAAACAAGTAATTTAAGGCCAAATTTGACACAGAAATTTCAAATAAAAAATATTTTTACGAAATAAAATTCTTAAAATGAAAATCTTAACTTATAAAGAAAATTAATTTTAAATAATGCAGATATGCTTGAATATAACTAAAAACAACTATACTAATAGAAAACAAGTGAAAAGAACCGAGTAATAGACATTTAGAGAAAATTTTATATTACAATAAAGTATGGAAGAAATGTATCGCTTAGGTAACCTCGGTTTAGGTATGAAGTGATTTTTCCGATTTCCCGCTTGAAAATCGGGAAAATATCTATGGATCGGTGTTGCTGGTATATAAACAAGTAATTTAAGGCCAAATTTGACACAGAAATTTCAAATAAAAAATATTTTTACGAAATAAAATTCTTAAAATGAAAATCTTAACTTATAAAGAAAATTAATTTTAAATAATGCAGATATGCTTGAATATAACTAAAAACAACTATACTAATAGAAAACAAGTGAAAAGAACCGAGTAATAGACATTTAGAGAAAATTTTATATTACAATAAAGTATGGAAGAAATGTATCGCTTAGGTAACCTCGGTTTAGGTATGAAGTGATTTTTTCCGATTTCCCGCTTGAAAATCGGGAAAATATCTATGGATCGGTGTTGCTGGTATATAAACAAGTAATTTAAGGCCAAATTTGACACAGAAATTTCAAATAAAAAATATTTTTACGAAATAAAATTCTTAAAATGAAAATCTTAACTTATAAAGAAAATTAATTTTAAATAATGCAGATATGCTTGAATATAACTAAAAACAACTATACTAATAGAAAACAAGTGAAAAGAACCGAGTAATAGACATTTAGAGAAAATTTTATATTACAATAAAGTATGGAAGAAATGTATCGCTTAGGTAACCTCGGTTTAGGTATGAAGTGATTTTTCCGATTTCCCGCTTGAAAATCGGGAAAATATCTATGGATCGGTGTTGCTGGTATATAAACAAGTAATTTAAGGCCAAATTTGACACAGAAATTTCAAATAAAAAATATTTTTACGAAATAAAATTCTTAAAATGAAAATCTTAACTTATAAAGAAAATTAATTTTAAATAATGCAGATATGCTTGAATATAACTAAAAACAACTATACTAATAGAAAACAAGTGAAAAGAACCGAGTAATAGACATTTAGAGAAAATTTTATATTACAATAAAGTATGGAAGAAATGTATCGCTTAGGTAACCTCGGTTTAGGTATGAAGTGATTTTTCCGATTTCCCGCTTGAAAATCGGGAAAATATCTATGGATCGGTGTTGCTGGTATATAAACAAGTAATTTAAGGCCAAATTTGACACAGAAATTTCAAATAAAAAATATTTTTACGAAATAAAATTCTTAAAATGAAAATCTTAACTTATAAAGAAAATTAATTTTAAATAATGCAGATATGCTTGAATATAACTAAAAACAACTATACTAATAGAAAACAAGTGAAAAGAACCGAGTAATAGACATTTAGAGAAAATTTTATATTACAATAAAGTATGGAAGAAATGTATCGCTTAGGTAACCTCGGTTTAGGTATGAAGTGATTTTTCCGATTTCCCGCTTGAAAATCGGGAAAATATCTATGGATCGGTGTTGCTGGTATATAAACAAGTAATTTAAGGCCAAATTTGACACAGAAATTTCAAATAAAAAATATTTTTACGAAATAAAATTCTTAAAATGAAAATCTTAACTTATAAAGAAAATTAATTTTAAATGATGCAGATATGCTTGAATATAACTAAAAACAACTATACTAATAGAAAACAAGTGAAAAGAACCGAGTAATAGACATTTAGAGAAAATTTTATATTACAATAAAGTATGGAAGAAATGTATCGCTTAGGTAACCTCGGTTTAGGTATGAAGTGATTTTTCCGATTTCCCGCTTGAAAATCGGGAAAATATCTATGGATCGGTGTTGCTGGTATATAAACAAGTAATTTAAGGCCAAATTTGACACAGAAATTTCAAATAAAAAATATTTTTACGAAATAAAATTCTTAAAATGAAAATCTTAACTTATAAAGAAAATTAATTTTAAATAATGCAGATATGCTTGAATATAACTAAAAACAACTATACTAATAGAAAACAAGTGAAAAGAACCGAGTAATAGACATTTAGAGAAAATTTTATATTACAATAAAGTATGGAAGAAATGTATCGCTTAGGTAACCTCGGTTTAGGTATGAAGTGATTTTTCCGATTTCCCGCTTGAAAATCGGGAAAATATCTATGGATCGGTGTTGCTGGTATATAAACAAGTAATTTAAGGCCAAATTTGACACAGAAATTTCAAATAAAAAATATTTTTACGAAATAAAATTCTTAAAATGAAAATCTTAACTTATAAAGAAAATTAATTTTAAAATGATGCAGATATGCTTGAATATAACTAAAAACAACTATACTAATAGAAAACAAGTGAAAAGAACCGAGTAATAGACATTTAGAGAAAATTTTATATTACAATAAAGTATGGAAGAAATGTATCGCTTAGGTAACCTCGGTTTAGGTATGAAGTGATTTTTCCGATTTCCCGCTTGAAAATCGGGAAAATATCTATGGATCGGTGTTGCTGGTATATAAACAAGTAATTTAAGGCCAAATTTGACACAGAAATTTCAAATAAAAAATATTTTTACGAAATAAAATTCTTAAAATGAAAATCTTAACTTATAAAGAAAATTAATTTTAAATAATGCAGATATGCTTGAATATAACTAAAAACAACTATACTAATAGAAAACAAGTGAAAAGAACCGAGTAATAGACATTTAGAGAAAATTTTATATTACAATAAAGTATGGAAGAAATGTATCGCTTAGGTAACCTCGGTTTAGGTATGAAGTGATTTTTCCGATTTCCCGCTTGAAAATCGGGAAAATATCTATGGATCGGTGTTGCTGGTATATAAACAAGTAATTTAAGGCCAAATTTGACACAGAAATTTCAAATAAAAAATATTTTTACGAAATAAAATTCTTAAAATGAAAATCTTAACTTATAAAGAAAATTAATTTTAAATGATGCAGATATGCTTGAATATAACTAAAAACAACTATACTAATAGAAAACAAGTGAAAAGAACCGAGTAATAGACATTTAGAGAAAATTTTATATTACAATAAAGTATGGAAGAAATGTATCGCTTAGGTAACCTCGGTTTAGGTATGAAGTGATTTTTCCGATTTCCCGCTTGAAAATCGGGAAAATATCTATGGATCGGTGTTGCTGGTATATAAACAAGTAATTTAAGGCCAAATTTGACACAGAAATTTCAAATAAAAAATATTTTTACGAAATAAAATTCTTAAAATGAAAATCTTAACTTATAAAGAAAATTAATTTTAAATGATGCAGATATGCTTGAATATAACTAAAAACAACTATACTAATAGAAAACAAGTGAAAAGAACCGAGTAATAGACATTTAGAGAAAATTTTATATTACAATAAAGTATGGAAGAAATGTATCGCTTAGGTAACCTCGGTTTAGGTATGAAGTGATTTTTCCGATTTCCCGCTTGAAAATCGGGAAAATATCTATGGATCGGTGTTGCTGGTATATAAACAAGTAATTTAAGGCCAAATTTGACACAGAAATTTCAAATAAAAAATATTTTTACGAAATAAAATTCTTAAAATGAAAATCTTAACTTATAAAGAAAATTAATTTTAAATGATGCAGATATGCTTGAATATAACTAAAAACAACTATACTAATAGAAAACAAGTGAAAAGAACCGAGTAATAGACATTTAGAGAAAATTTTATATTACAATAAAGTATGGAAGAAATGTATCGCTTAGGTAACCTCGGTTTAGGTATGAAGTGATTTTTCCGATTTCCCGCTTGAAAATCGGGAAAATATCTATGGATCGGTGTTGCTGGTATATAAACAAGTAATTTAAGGCCAAATTTGACACAGAAATTTCAAATAAAAAATATTTTTACGAAATAAAATTCTTAAAATGAAAATCTTAACTTATAAAGAAAATTAATTTTAAATAATGCAGATATGCTTGAATATAACTAAAAACAACTATACTAATAGAAAACAAGTGAAAAGAACCGAGTAATAGACATTTAGAGAAAATTTTATATTACAATCGGTTAGGTTAGGTTAGGTTAGGTTAGGTTAGGTTAGGTTAGGTTAGGTTAGGTTAGGTTAGGTTAGGTTAGGTTAGGTTAGGTTAGGTTAGGTTAGGTTAGGTTAGGTTAGGTTAGGTTAGGTTAGGTTAGGTTAGGTTAGGTTAGGTTAGGTTAGGTTAGGTTAGGTTAGGTTAGGTTAGGTTAGGTTAGGTTAGGTTAGGTTAGGTTAGGTTAGGTTAGTTAGGTTAGGTTAGGTTAGGTTAGGTTAGGTTAGTTAGGTTAGGTTAGGTTAGGTTAGGTTTAGGTTAGTTAGGTTAGGTTAGGTTAGGTTAGGTTAGGTTAGGTTAGGTTAGGTTAGGTTAGGTTAGGTTAGGTTAGGTTAGGTTAGGTTAGGTTAGGTTAGGTTAGGTTAGGTTAGGTTAGGTTAGGTTAGGTTAGGTTAGGTTAGGTTAGGTTAGGTTAGGTTAGGTTAGGTTAGGTTAGGTTAGGTTAGGTTTTTTTTTTTTTTTTTTTTTTTTTTTTTTATGAGCCGAAGTTCTTCTGACATGGTGGTCAGAAACCTTTTTTACAATTTTGAATTTGTTTACATAGTTTTTAAGACCAAGGGAATTTTGGTTGTTTACATTGGTTGTTCATTATTTGTTATTTCTATTATACAGAGTTATTATTTTATGAAGTTTTTTACAGTTATAGTTTTACAATGTTGTGCTTTCTTATTTACATGGTTTTAGAGACCAAGAGGATTTTGGTTTTTTACATTTGTTATTCACTAATTTTAATTACAAATATTTCAGAGTTTTTATCTTATAAGATTTATTACAGTTTTAGTTTTACAAAGTTGTACTTTCTTAATCCTTTTTATTTTTATTTATCTATTATTTTCAGTGTGTTTACAGATATACTTTAGTGCTAGGTTTTCTTTTTACATTCTGGGTGCTCTATGTTGACGGACTTCTATTTTTACAGTTTTTATTTACTTATTTTCTATGTTATCTTATTTTACAAGGTTTTTTATATTTCCTATTTCTTATGTGTACTATTTAGTTGTTATATTTATTACTATGGTTCAATACTTTATACTTATTTCTATTTATCTTAGTACTTTTATATATTAATCATAATATATAATATACTATATTTCATACTTATTCTTAGCTACTCTATTCGTACTGCACGTTTTATTTTTTTTTTTTTTTTTTTTTTTTTTTTTTTTTTTTTTTTTTTTTTTTTTTTTTTTTTTTTTTTTTTTTTTTTTTTTTTTGCATGTACTACTACTTTTCTATCTTATGCTATTTGAAGTTTTATTCTGTATTGGTTCTATTTTCTTACTCTATTGTTTCGCTTTTCCGACTTGCGTCTGGATTTAAGTTACTGCTTATTTCCTGGGTATCTTCACGATACCCTGCGCGTTAACGTCTGATGCTATGTTGGTTGTGTTAGCAGTACGCCACGCTGGATCTGGCCAGGGCGTCCCACTTACGCCTAACAGGGCAAGCAACGTCGAAGGCGTTGTGACCCGTGTCATTTAATTTGGCGTGCTGGCAGTTTTTGCAGGCTGGCTGTTCTCCTGCTAGCTTGCTGGGGCATTCGGTACGCATGTGCGGCCCTGAGCAGTGACTGCACAGGTCGATGGTCTCTGTACACCATTTTCTGCCGTGACCGAATCCCAAGCACCTCGAACATTGTACCAGCGGCGATAGGTCGAACACTGGAACCCTTTGCACATCCACGTAAATTCTGCCTGCCGTGGTCAGCGATTTCCACACTAAAGGTGAAACCTGCAGAACCACGTGGGTTTCCAATGGGTTCCTGGCTTTCCTTCTGTGGCGTATTTCCATCCTATTGTCTTCGTCCGGGATATGCTGTATTAGGTCCTTGTTTTGGTGTTTTATCGCTTGTATTATGTCTTCGTCCGTGTTGCTGTTTTGTACATTTCGTATTATTATTAGAGGGTCTTTATTGGCTTTAGTTTCTACCTTGAAGTTGTTTTTAATTAGTGTGGTTTTAATGGTATCCAAGTCCTCTTGGTTTTCGGTCCCGATCAAGATGCGTTGGTCCTTGACTTTCCTAAATTTAGATATTTGGAAGCCCATTTCCTTTGCTTTTATGGTTGACTTGATTTTTGTGGCTACATCCTCGCTGGTATCTATGTTGTCGTCCGTACCTACAAGTAGGCAGTGGGTAGTTTTTGGTTTTTCTGTAGCCACCTCAGCATAGGTTTTTGGAATTGGGCTTTCTATTTCTGTTATGTTCGGTCTCTTCTGTGTTTCTTGTATTATCTTGATGTCTTCTTTAAATTCTTGTATCTCCTGTTGGGTTTTTTCGCTTATGTCACTTTGTCTCTTTATTTCCTCTGTTATTTTGCCAAGTTTCTCGTTCACTTCTTCTATTTTTGGTGAATCGTCCATCCCATTTGCTAGCAGCATAATAGTCTGCAGCGTTGTTTTGGCAATGGCGTTTTGATCTCTTATTGCCTCTAGTATGGTTATTGTATCCGGATCCCTTTCTGTCTTCCTTCTTGCTAGTATTATTTCCAGATTGTTTTTTACCTGCAGCCTTGACTCGTTAAGGAGGTCGACTATGTCATAAAGTCTGTGTATGGTGTTGAGAACTGTCTCCTTAATCGTAGTCTTCAGGTTACCTGACAGGTCTATCTGCTGTTTAGCAGCCTTTACTAGGTTTTTTGCTTCATCCTTTAGGTTGTCTAGATCTGGTTCCGGTGGGTTGGGCTTTGGCTGGCTCCCGCTTTTCCTGCTAGTGGAGGCCTTTGCAGTGGATTTTGACATCTTGTCAGAGTTCGGCTCTCGTCAAAATAGTCAAATAAGTATATATAATTGTGTTTATAGCGAGTGTAAATGGCTCGCTATATGTCTTAATCTACCTTAATTTAATATATACTAATTAAAATTCCAATATGGAATATATCTTCCTTATAGCTAACACAATATTTACAAAAGTTTTAGGAACCTGCTATTAAAAACTGAATTTTTTAGGAAGGGGGGGGAAGGGGGGGAGGTATCCAGGATCTGATAGTTGGGGATTGTAGGGCTAGCCGAGACCTTTAAAAAGAGCCCAAACTCGAGGTCTTTATGTTAAGATTTGCCAAAGTTGGGCAAGAATGTAGGTTTTTGGGTTTTATCGGGGTTCAAATTGGGTTTTTTCAAAATTTTAAATTGCTAGTAATTTTAAAAGGGGTTATTCTATATGATAAATTTTTTCGGCCGAAATCGTAGGAGTGGAATTTGAAATAAGTTGGTTTTTTGGGTTTTTGGGGGTGAAGGGATTTTCCAAAAAATTTTAAACTTAGATTTTAGGGTGCGGTTTGTTAGCGCCTACCACCTGACATCAATTTTGTCCAAATCGGTTTAGTGGTTTAGGAGCTATGAAGGTTTTAAGTAGAGGGGGGGTGGTGGGCGTGGGCGAGGGGGGGGGGGGGGGGGGGGGGTAGCCTTGGGGGTCTTTGGGGGTGTTGGGGGTCTTTCGGGGGGTGGGGGGTGAAGCCAAATACCCAAGAGTGGGCAAGCTAGGGTGAACAGGGACGGAGTTATAAGAATCCCAACTTTGGGGGGGGGGGTACAAAAAGACAAAAATTTTCTAAGTCCCTGTCCCTGTGGTGCAGTGGTTATAATATTAAAGTGTTGAGTTCGATTATATTTATTTTAACTATTACAAAGTTCTATGTTGTGTCCCTATGGCTTAGTGGTATAAATCTAATTTTCCTAAGTTCGAGATTTTAATTTTTTAAATATTACAAGGTTCTATGTTTTTATGATGTTACAAGGTTCTATGTTAATGTTGCTTATGGCTCAGTGATTAATTTTGAAAAGTCTTGGGTTCGGTATAATTTAAATATTTGGATATTATAAGGTTCTATGTAGGGTTGGGTAAGTAAGGGGTGAGGTAATTTGTACAGGGGGGGGGGGGGGGATGTAGCGTGATGAGCTGTATAGTCAGTAAGTCTGAGGGGTGCGGGGTATGAGTCGCAGGGGTGAAGGGGGGAAGTGACTAGAGGGGTACGGGGTATGGGTCGCAGGGGTAAGGGGATCTGCTATGGATAGATGAGAGGGGTAGGGGGGTACTGTACGAGGGACTTGGTAACAGTTTATTTAAATTTTTCTAAGTAAAGTCCCTTATGGGTTAGTGGTTGCAATCTCTCGTAGCAGGTTCGATTTAATTTAGTCAAACACGACTTTAGGGCTTTGCAATAAAGTCCAAGTTATAGTATAATTGTTCCTTATTATTAGTAAGATGCAAATTTTTAATTTAATAGAATTTTATTATTTCTATGTTCCTATATATATGAACCTAAGGTTCAAGTTGTCTTAAAATTACTTAATCTAAAGTCCAGCTCTAACTTAACTAAATTTGGTCTTCGACCAATAGAAACAATCTACAGCCAATGGGAACAAACTACAAATCTATATACATTTTTGTTCCACCAATCCTGGTTTCCTTACTTTTTTAGACTCCACCCAGCATATATGTCTAACAAATTTTGTCCGACTTGTATGTTCGTTGAAAGTATTTACACTGATTTTAATATCTGAAAAATTTTTTATTAAAGTTTTAATTTTGAATTTTTAGTTAATATCAATTTTAAAGTCCGAATATAGTTTTAACTTTAACAGATTTTGAGAAATTTTTATTTTTGAAAATATTTTTATTAGCAAGCAGAGCCGGGAGGCGAGTACTCTATGTATATCAACACTTTTAGCTCCGCCCGGCTCCGTATAGTAAGAACAGGTCGGACAAATTCTGTTTGTTGTATATTTTATTAAATTTTTTACTATGTAAATGTACTTTTTTATAAATTCTAAGTTTTTATTATTAATTAATATAGACTAAGTATTATTCTTAATTACTAAATAGATTTTTACTATTCCAAAAAATTTGATTTTTATAACAGAAATTTTATTTTATACTGGGAGGCAAACCCATACTAAGTAGTATGTTTCTTAAGAATTAAAGTTAAGTTTTTCTATAATTATTTTAATCTATACTTTTATCCTATGTTCTAGATTGGCTAATAACTTAAAAACTACTGAGTGGATTTTGATGCGGTTTTTTCTATAATAATCTGGAAGAGTTGCTCTTGAATTTGGAATAAATTTTTGCAGGGGTCGTCACTGTAGATTTTTTATAAAGTTCCTCTGAAGTTCAGCACTAATTTTCCGAAATTTGAATTGTCTATAACTTCGGCACTATTTATGATACGGCTATGCACGATACCTTGTTTGTCTCGGCGCGGCTTGCTCTCTCCAGTGATGGTCGTTTAAAGTCTCTGTCTCTCTCCGTTTAGGAAAGAGAGAATTCGTCGAACTTGTTTTTCTGGACTTTTCGACCACTTCCCGAAGTCGGAAAAATCTGGGAGTGGTGTCGTTCGAAAGGTCTTAGGGAGCACTTTAAAACGCACAAATAAAATTGTTACGTTGTCGATCGTATTCGAGCGCCGCACGCGAAAACAGTTTGAAATTGTCACAATTTTTCACTTTTTGCCAAATTTTGGCTAAATCCGTGCACAATTTTTGTCACTATTGTTATAACTATTTACACTAACACTATATACACTATATTAAGCAGTTTTTGTCAAATTTTCAGTCCTTTTTCTATTTTTAAACGATTTTTATAACTTATAACGCCGTTTCTTTACTATTTCTTCGACCGGAGCACTGTTTCCGACGCAATGAGCGCGTCCGTTCGCTCCCGGTGGTCGAGCGGGACTGGTTAGGTTAGGTTAGGTTAGGTTAGGTTAGGTTAGGTTAGGTTAGGTTAGGTTAGGTTAGGTTAGGTTAGGTTAGGTTAGGTTAGGTTAGGTTAGGTTAGGTTAGGTTAGGTTAGGTTAGGTTAGGTTAGGTTAGGTTAGGTTAGGTTAGGTTAGGTTAGGTTAGGTTAGGTTAGGTTAGGTTAGGTTAGGTTAGGTTAGGTTAGGTTAGGTTAGGTTAGGTTAGGTTAGGTTAGGTTAGGTTAGGTTAGGTTAGGTTAGGTTAGGTTAGGTTAGGTTAGGTTAGGTTAGGTTAGGTTAGGTTAGGTTAGGTTAGGTTAGGTTAGGTTAGGTTAGGTTAGGTTAGGTTAGGTTAGGTTAGGTTAGGTTAGGTTAGGTTAGGTTAGGTTAGGTTAGGTTAGGTTAGGTTAGGTTAGGTTAGGTTAGGTTAGGTTAGGTTAGGTTAGGTTAGGTTAGGTTAGGTTAGGTTAGGTTAGGTTAGGTTAGGTTAGGTTAGGTTAGGTTAGGTAGGTTAGGTTAGGTTAGGTTAGGTTAGGTTAGGTTAGGTTAGGTTAGGTTAGGTTAGGTTAGGTTAGGTTAGGTTAGGTTAGGTTAGGTTAGGTTAGGTTAGGTTAGGTTAGGTTAGGTTAGGTTAGGTTAGGTTAGGTTAGGTTAGGTTAGGTTAGGTTAGGTTAGGTTAGGTTAGGTTCGGTTAGGTTAGGTTAGGTTAGGTTAGGTTAGGTTCTCAGGGCAGTTGCTGGACTGCTACTGGGCGCGTCCCCCGGGTGGCGGATAGGGGAATGCCACCACATTGGTGGTACCGGTTTCGACCGGCGCGGACCAAAACCAGTAGGCATGGGCGTGCCTTTAGGGGTTTGTTAACCCCACGGCCTAAGGGAGCACACCCTGACAGAAAAGCGCGAGGTGGGGCGGGTCCGGCGGGTGCTTAATTGCGCAGCCGGACAAGCACCAGGGTGCACCCCCCCCTCAACTCGTAATCCCGGTTCTGGTGTCGTTGATCACGTCTAGCGGCCGGGACTGGGACCGAGGGCCTTGGCTTAACCGCCCGGGCTGCGAGGAAGAAAACCTCTCTAAAAAATTACCCCAATCCCAAGCGGAGAAGCAGCGCGAGGGGATGCATGGCCGATGGGATGATCGGTCCCTACTGCTTCCCCCGCTAGAGTACCGGCCGACACTCTAGGCGGGTTATTGAAGGCTTATCCGGGTGCAGGGGGCACCGCCCGGATGGACGGGTTATATCCCCCATGCTCGTGGGATTCAAATATGCAATCTATAAACAAACAAAAAACCCAAACTTTGATGTGGAGCCTGTGATGGGCGGTGAATTGACGGTGCCTGATTGGCGGAGTTGTTGTCGAGCCTGAGATGGGCGTGGTTTATGACTCAGACGGGTCTATCTTCTCGTCCGTTTCCTCGTCTTTGGGCCGTAAGAGGCCTCGTGCTGAGCCACTGCTTTTGGCGTCGTCCTCCGGGTCTGAGACCGAGACGGAGTCGACTATCAACGCTAGGGCGACGGAAGCACGCAGGGGAAGACCTTCAAGGGTCCGGGGTGGTCTGGTGCGTGCGCGTGCAGACCTGAAGAAGCTCGAGGATGAGGCCAAAGAGAAGGCCTTTGAGGAGAAGTTGAAGAAGAGGGCCTTCCGCAAGGAGAGTCCCTCTCAACCTGTGGAGAAGGGGTTGTCGGCCTTTGTTGCCCCTGCTCCCATAGATGTGGCCGGGATGCCGGCTGAGGAGTTGAAGACGGTCGCTGGCAGCGTGGCGGCGATATTGGAGGTGGCCCTTAAGTCGGGCAATCTGAAGGGCGTCTATGTTAAGAAGCTCAAGGAGTCGGCGACTTTCCTGCAGCAGGCTGTGGAGGCACTTGCTGGGCGCACGGCGGCCGAGGAGATGGCGCACCTGAGCACCGACAATGCAAGGCTCAGGAGGGAGGTCGAAAACCTCAAGTCGGAGCTCAAGGCCTACCGCCGAGAGTTCTCCGACATGCGGGCGGAAATGTCTGCGGCGAAGTCGGGCCCATCAGATGCAGTTGGCGGGGATTGGCTGGAGGAACTAAGGGCCTCCATAGTCGCCTCTGTGGGCACCCTAATCGATGGCCGATTTGCGGGCATCGAGGAGCGACTTCTCCCAGAGAAGAGGATGCGGCCCCCATTGGCTGCGGACAGACGGCGAGAGGCTGCTGCGAGGGCCACTGCCCCGGTATCGGCTCCCTCTAGCGGGGTGCCTGCGCCGAGTATTACAGCGGCGAAGGAAGGTTCGGCCGTGGGCAAGCGTAAGTCGTCCAAGAAAGGGACGGCTGCTCCTGCGCGCCCAGTCCGCCAGTGCAGACACCGTCTGTCTCGGCTCCTCCTCCTCCTCCAGTCGCTGGGACAAGTAACCCGGGGACGGCGCCGGTGGAAACCTGGGCGACGGTTGTTCGGAAGGGGAAGGGGAAGGGGAAGGTAAGGCAAGAACGTCCCCTCCCGGTGCTTCTGCTCAAGCGGCACCCCCAGCGAAAAAGGCTCCCCAGCAAAGAGGGCTCCCCAGGGCCATCGAAGAAGGTGGCCGCTCCAGCGCGTACTGCGGCGGTTATTTTAACGCTGCAGCCTGAGGCGGAGGCAAAGGGGTGACGTATGCGAGGTGCTCGAAATGGCGCAGCAGGGGGTCAATCTTCCTGAACTAGGGATCACAGGGGGTCTCTCAGTCCGAAGGGCCGTAACGGGAGCTCGCCTTCTGGAGCTCCCTGCTTCTGTCTCTGCGGAGGTGGCAGACCGCCTGGCTGAGAAACTCCGTAAGGTGGTGGATGGCCTGGCGACAGTAGTGCGTCCAACTAAGAATGGGGAGGTGAGGGTTACTGGCCTGGACGATTCGGTCACCAAACAAAAGGTGGCCGATGCAGTTGCACTTGCGGGCAAGTGCCCTGCGAGTTCCGTCTGGGTCAGTGAGATCCACAAAGGAAAGGGAGGAATGGGCATGGCTGTAATCAGGTGCCCGGTCACGGCAGCCAAGATGATGGCCGACGCGCGCCGACTGCTGGTCGGATGGTCGTCGGCCAGAATCGAGGTCCTAGAGCAGCGACCACTGCGCTGCTTTAGGTGCATGGGCATAGGGCACACTTTACCCCTGTGCCCATCGAAGGTCAGAAAGGGGCGCCTTTGCTACCGCTGCGGCAGCGAGGACCATCTGTCCGCGGCGTGCAAGGCGAAGACCCCGCGCTGCGCCGTTTGCGCTGATGCCGGGCGCCCCTCCGGGCATGTGATGGGTGGCCGTGACTGTAAGCCACCCGTCACGAAAGGCAGGGCGGCTCAACAGACCAGAGCCGCCCCTAGTGATGGAAGCCGCCAGGCTGGGGAGGAAGCGCAGATGTCGTCGTAATGCCCAGACATCTTAAGCGCTTCCTCCAGGCGAACGTCAACCACTCGGCTGGAGCGCAGGACCTGTTGCTGCAGTCCATGGCCGAGTGGGAAATTGACCTGGCGGTGGCCTGCGAGCCCTATTTTGTCCCTGCCCAGTCGCAATGGGTGGGGGACTTAGAGGGCTCCGTGGCCGTAGTGTCTGGGAGCAGCACCGGCCCCCGTCTCTCGGCAATCGAGAGGGGCCAGGGACTAGTCGTGGCAGGGTGGGGAGAGTACGCGATCGTTGGCGTGTACTTCTCCCCCAACCGCAGTCTGGCGGAGTTCGAGGTTTTTCTCGACTCCGTCCGCGCTGCGGTTTGTAGGGTGTCGCCGAGGCCCACAATCGTCCTCGGCGACTTTAATGCCAAGTCCCTGGCCTGGGGGAACCCCACCACGGACGCTCGTGGAAGAGCCGTCCAGGTGTGGGCTCTACTCTCCGGGCTGTCCCTCCTCAATGTGGGGACGGCTTTCACTTGCGTGCGGCAGCAGGGGGGGTCTGTGGTGGACCTGACGTTCGCCACCCCCGACGTCGCGCGCAATGTGGTAAACTGGAGGGTAGAGGAGGAGGTGGAGACCCTGTCGGACCACAACTACGTCCGATTTGAGGTCTCCACCCGTCCGGTGCCAATGGACCGCCCAACGGGGCCCTCTCGTGCGTTCCCGAGGTGGGCCCTTGGCCGGCTCGATCCTGAGCTGGCCCGGGAGGCGGCCATTGTAGAAGCTTGGTGCTCCCAGGGGAGTGTGGTGGGCGCCGGCTCCGAAGTGGAGGAGCTGGCTGGCCGCATGCGCGACGCCCTCACGAGGGTCTGCGATGCGGCCATGCCGCGAGTCAGGCGGCACGACCGGCGTCGCCGGTGCGTATACTGGTGGTCGCCCGAAATTGCGAGGCTCCGGGCGGCCAGCAGCAGGGCCAGGCGTGCGTATGTGAGATGCCGAAGGAGAAACGGCCTGGACCCCGAATTGGAAAGCGAGCTGCGGCAGGCCTACAAGTCAGCCAAGAAGGCCCTGCAGCTCGCTATAAGCCAGGCCAAGGCGGCGGCCCGTCAAGAATTGTTGGCGGGCCTCGATCGGGATCCGTGGGGGCGCCCTTACATCAGCGCGCGGAACAAGCTCCGCGCGCACGGCGCCCCGGTCACGGAGACCACGCCGCCCGATGTTCTCCTTCGGCTTGTGGGAGGACTGTTTCCGGAGTCGTCGGGTCACAACCCCCCAGTGATGGCTCCTCCCTCATTCCACGAGGGAGTTGAGGAAATCCCCCCGATCACTGAGGGGGAATTTAGCCTGGCCCTCGACAAACTACGGGCCAGGCGGACGGCTCCGGGACCGGACGGTATTCCGGGGCGAATTCTAACCATCGCCCTGGAATACCTGGGAGGGGACCTTCGGGCGCTGTTCAACGCATGTCTTCGTGTTGGGCAGTTCCCGAAGGTCTGGAAGGAGGGGAGATTGTGCCTACTGCCCAAGGAGGGTCGTCCTCTGGACTCTCCTTCGGCGTACAGGCCAATCGTGATGCTGAGTGAGACGGGCAAACTCTTCGAGAGAATTCTCGCTGCCCGTATCACTCGGCATCTGGAGGAGGTGGGGCCGGGCCTTTCAGAGGCTCAGTTCGGGTTCAGGGCGGGTCGGTCGACCGTGGACGCCCTGAACGCCTTGAAGGTCCGGTCCTTGGCCGCAGTGGAGGAGGGAGACGTGCTCCTAGCCGTCTCGGTGGATGTGGCCAACGCCTTCAACACCCTGCCGTTTGAGACGCTACGAGAGGCACTTCGGTACCATGAGGTGCCTCTCTATCTCCGGCGGGTGTTGGACGCGTACCTCCATGACAGGCAGGTCATGTGGATGGGGGCAAATGGGGTGGTCGGTCGGCGACGTGTCGACTGCGGGGTTCCACAAGGGGCCGTCTTGGGCCCGGTACTGTGGAACCTCGGCTACGATTGGCTCCTGCGGTGTCCGCTCCTTCCCGGGCTGGGTGTCATCGCCTACGCGGATGACACCCTGGTGACGGCCCGGGGTCGTTCTTATGAGGAAGCGGCCCCGCTTGGCCACAGTCGGCACAAATCTGGTCGTCGACCGGATTGGGATGCTGGGCCTGAGGGTCTCCATAACCAAAACGGAGGCCCTCCTTTTCCATGGCCCACGCAAGGGTGCCCCCCGAAATGCCTGCCTGCGCGTCCAGGGGAGGATGGTGGAGGTAAAGGCCCAAATGAAATATTTGGGCCTGACCCTGGACGCTCGCTGGACGTTCCGTGTCCACTTCGCCCAGCTCACCCCGAAATTGATGAGCGCCGCCTCGGCCCTCGGCAGACTTCTGCCGAATGTCGGGGGCCCTGGATCTCCTTGCCGGCGGCTCTATGCCGGCATCGTGAGGTCCATGGCACTGTACGGTGCTCCTGTTTGGATCGACGCCCTCGCCGCTGAGAACAGGGCCCAATTGCGCAAGGCGCAGCGGGTCCTGGCGGTGAGGGCGATACGGGGGTACCGTACGGTGTCCTATGAGGCGGCGACGCTTCTGGCGAGCGATCCGCCCTGGGAACTCCAGGCGGAGGTGCTCGCCGAAGTGTTCCAATTTCGGGCGAGTGAGCGCGGGCGCGGGGAACGTCCGGCGTGGGAGGGAGTCGCTCGGATCAGGCGCCTAGCTGACGAGGCCCTGATCCGGCGCTGGAGGGAAGATCTGGGGACTCCGGCGGCTGGCCTGGCGACGGTGGGTGCGGTTCGTCCGTACCTGTCTCGCTGGGTCAGGAGGCCACACGGCGTCCTGACGTTCAGGCTGACACAGATGCTTACCGGGCACGGGTGCTTCGGTAAGTATCTGTGTCAGATTGCACGTCGGGAGCCGTCGCCCGTATGCCACGAGTGTGGTGCGTCCGAGGACACCTCGCACCACACCCTCGCGGTATGCGCCGCATGGACTCCCCAGCGCCATGCCCTGATGGCGGTAGTGGGTGGAGACCTTTCGTTGCGAAGCGTGGTGGGGGCCATGCTACGCGACGCGAGGTCCTGGTCGGCGATGGTCTCCTTCAGTGAGACCGTCATCTCACTGAAGGAGACGGCGGAGAGGGAACGCGAGGCTAACGCCTCAGCAGACCCTCTTCGTCGCCGTCGGCTGGGGGAGAGGAGGCGCCGGTATGCGCACCTTCTCCCGCCATCCTAGAGGAGCTACTGCGGGGGGGTCTCTCGTTGACTCCCCTGCACGTCATCGGGGCGGTCGGGATGCCTTGCGAACCGAAGGCATCCTGATTTAGGCGAGGCTGGCCCGCGTGGTACGGGCCGTCCGCAGGGGTGTTGCAGTGAGTGCGAAAGCGATCCTGCACGCCCCATTGCACTGCGGCGAAGGGTTCCGCTGTGGGTTTTAGTGAGTAGGAGTCTCACAGTACCCTGCCCATGACGGCGGCAGGGTCCCCATGATGGGTTTCCCCAGCGACAACAAAAAAAAAAAAAAAAAAAAAAAAAAAAAAAAAAAAAAAAAAAAAAAAAAAAAAAAAAAAAAAAAAGGTTAGGTTAGGTTAGGTTAGGTTAGGTTAGGTTAGGTTAGGTTAGGTTAGGTTAGGTTAGGTTAGGTTAGGTTAGGTTAGGTTAGGTTCCGGCCTCCTCGCTCGGCAGCGGTTGTGCTCAAGCTCCAGCCTGCAGCAGTTGAGCGCAATATCACTTACCAGGAGGTATTTGCCCAGGTCAAGACAAAACTTGACCTAAACGACCTGGGCATAAAAGACATCAGGTTTAAGGTGGCCGCCACTGGGGCGAGGATGCTGGAGATTCCAGGTGCCAGCAGCGCGGAAAAGGCTGACGCCCTGGCCCAAGCCATAAGGGGAGTTGTGGATGGGGATGAAGTCCTAATCTCCAGGCCTACTAAATGCGCCGAGCTACGGGTAACCGGCCTGGACGACTCGGTGTCAAAGGTGGAACTGGCGGAGGCCATCAGCCGGATGGGTGGCTGCACTGCTGACGCCGTTAAAGTGGGGGAGATTCGCCGGGGGACGTCAGGCTATGGGACGGCGTGGGTCAGTTGCCCTGTATTAGCGGCCAAGAAAGTGGTGGACGGCGGCCGCCTTCTTGTGGGGTTTGTGTCAGCACAGGTGAAGCTGCTGCAGGCCAGACCCCAGCGTTGCTTCCGGTGCCACGAAGTGGGGCACGTGGCAGCCAAATGCAATGGCAGTGAGGACCGGAGCAGCCAATGCTTCCGTTGCGGGCAAAGCGGGCACAGGCGCGAGCTGTGCACTGCCGCACCGCACTGCCCGGTCTGCGAGGGCGCAAAGAGGCCAGCGAACCACATTGTCGGTAGCGCAGCCTGTACCCGAGCTCCAGCTCGGAAGAAGAAGGGGGCCAAATCTGTGGCTGGTGCGGCCAAGCCGCCGACGGAGGTACAAACGATGGACCAACAATAACAATGGCCATCAAAGTACTACAGGCGAACCTGAACCACTGTGCCAGAGCCCAGGACTTATATGTTCAAAGTCTGGTGCAGTGGTCTGTACAAGTGGGAGTTGTGGCGGAGCCGTATTGGGTTCCCCCGCGGGACAACTGGGCGTGTGACAACGACGGATTGGTGGCCATCGTTACCCAGGTCGCAGCGGGCTCCCCACCATTTACGCGTGTCGTAAAGGGCTCGGGATGTGTCGGGGCACTGCTGGGTGACATGGCGGTCGTCGGGGTCTACTTCTCCCCTAACCGGCCCGTCGTGGAATTCGAGGAGTTCCTCGACGAGGTGACGGAGCTGTCTCGAACCCTCCAGGCCAGAAACCTAGTCATCGCGGGGGATCTAAATGCGAAGTCACATATGTGGGGCTCATCAACAGCGGACGCTCGGGGCAGGCTGGTGGAAGAGTGGGTTGTCGCCACTAACTTGACGGTCCTCAACCGGGGGACGGCCAACACGTGCGTGCGACGGCAGGGCGGGTCAATCGTGGACGTGACGCTCGCGAGCCCGGCCTTAGCGCGCCGTGTTCGGGACTGGCGAGTGCTGGGTGATGTGGAGACTCTCTCGGACCACCTTTACATCCAGTTTGAGATCTCCACTCATCCGGCGGTGCCGCCAAGTCCTAGCCGAACCCTGAGGGAGGAAAGTCCGAGGTGGCAGCTGAAGCGCCTCAAACCAGAGCTGTTGAAGGAGGCGGCGATTATAGCCTCTTGGCTACCTCAACATGTCGCGTCACCAGAGGAGGCAGCACAGCGCATGGAGGAGCTGGTGAAACGCATCTGCGATGCATCAATGCCTCGGTCCGGAGTGTGCCCTCCAAGGCAGCAAGTGTGGTGGTGGACGGCAGAAATAGCGCAACTCCGTCAGGACTGCGTTGCTGCCAGACGCCTATTCTCCCATTACAGAAGAAGGGTGCATCGGGATCGAGCAGAGGAGGAGCGTCGATATGCCAACTATGTGGAGGCAAAGACTCGCCTTTGTGCCCAGATCGCCAGGGCCATAGCTGAGGGAAGGGCCGAAATGTTAGAGGGAATCGATGGAGATCCCTGGGGCACTCCGTATAGATTGGTCATGGACAAGCTTCGCCCCAGGGCCCCCCCAATTACTGAAACGCTCGACAGGGAGGTACTTCAAAGTGTGCTGGAGAGCCTGTTTCCACACCAGCCAAACTTTGTGCCGCCGCGGATGGCTCCGAGCATAGCGGCTGACGATGATGAAGGGCAGGAGCACGTACCAGAGATCGAGGAGGAGGAGATAGCAGTTGCGGTCTTGCGCCTGCGAGGGAAATCCGTTGCCCCCGGGGTGGACGGAATACCAGGCCGCGCCCTAGCCTTGGCCATGGACGCTTTAGGGCCTTGTGTGAGGGGACTATTCACTGCCTGTCTGGCTCAGGCCATAATTCCACAGAGGTGGAAGACAGGCAGGCTAGTCCTCCTCAGAAAGGAAGGGCGTCCAGCGGAGTCCCCCTCTGCCTACCGCCCCATCGTGGTGCTGAACGAGCTGGCCAAGTTATTAGAGCGCATCATAGTCGGACGCTTGGTCAAGCACATGGTGGAGGTTGGGCCGGATCTATCGGACGCGCAGTTTGGTTTTCGCGGTGGACGCTCAACCGTCGATGCCATTCTGTGGGTTAAGTCTCAAGCGCAGGATGCGGTCTCCCGGGGTGAAGTAGTTTTTGCGGTGTCCCTGGACATCTCAAACGCATTTAACTCTTTGCCTTGGGCTTGCATTAGGGAAGCGCTCCGCTACCACGGGGTGCCGACCTACTTGCGTCGCGTTATTGGGGCTTACCTCTCCGATAGATCTGTGGTCTTTCCTGAGCGGAACGGCTGGGGGAGACGGGCAGTGTCGTGCGGTGTTCCACAGGGCTCGGTTCTCGGGCCGCTCTTGTGGAACATCGGCTACGACTGGGTGCTGAGGAGTAGCACACTCAGGGGAGTCAGCGTCGTGTGCTACGCTGATGACACCCTAGTATTGGCGCGGGCGAAAACCCATAGAGAGGCGGCGCTATTAGCGACGGCAGGAGTGGCTCACATCGTCAGCAAGATACGAAAGTTGGGGCTGGAGGTTGCTCTAGGGAAGTCGGAGGCGCTGTGTTTCCACGGCCCTCGAAGAGCACCTCCATCAGGTACGCACATTACGGTCGGTGGGGTCAGCATCGGCTTGTCGGGCACGATGAAGTACCTGGGACTCGTGCTCGACAGCCGGTGGAAGTTTCGAGCGCATTTCGATGCCCTTGCGCCAAAACTGATGAAGACGGCGGGCGCACTCAGTAGGTTGCTGCCAAATGTGAGTGGACCAAATTGCTCCAGCAGGCGCCTTTACTTGGGAGTCCTACGGTCCATGGCGCTGTATGGTGCCCCGGTATGGGCAGACGCGTTATGCCGCGAAAATATAGCTGTTCTGCGGCAATCGCAAAAAGTAATGGCGGCGAGGGTCGTGAGAGGATACCGGACCATCTCGGGCGATGTGGCGTGCGTGCTGGCTGGAGTGTTACCCTGGGACCTGGATGCTCTTTCCTTGGCGTCGACTTACCATCGGCGTCGAGGCCTTGCGTCCGGGGACCTCAGTCCAGTACCGCACGAGAGCGAGGTGCGGGATGCCGCAATGGAGGAGTGGCTCGCAAGGCTGGAGCATACATCGGCTGGTCGGAGAACTATTGACGCAGTTCGTCCCGTCCTCAGGCAGTGGCTGGCGAGACGTCACGGCGTCCTCACCTTTCGGCTGACGCAGGTCCTCACGGGGCACGGGTGCTTCGGCGGATACCTGTGCCGCGTCGCCGGAAGAGAGCCGGATCCACGCTGCCACCACTGCCACGGCTGCGTTGACGAGTCGGCCCAGCACGTACTGGAAGAGTGCCCAGCCTGGGAATCGGAGCGCGAGGAGCTCCGAAGTGTTGTGGGGGCTGACCTGACGTTGCCGGCTGTGGTTTCCGCCATGGTCGGTAGCGAAAGGTCATGGGCTGCCGTCCTATCCTTCTGCGAGGACGTGATGTCGCGGAAGGAGGCGGCGGAGAGAGAAAGGGAGGCGACTTCCGATCTCGCTATCCGCCGCAAAAGGACCGGGCGCCGGAGAGCGGCCCACGATCGCCGCCTCCCCCCCTAGCACCAGCCAGAGGGCGGTAGACTTGGGGAAGTTTGCCGCCTAATCACCTGGCCCGAGTAGGCGCGCGCGGTGTCCCCCGCGCGCTGCTCCAGATGTCGTCGTTGAGGGTGCTGCTCCCACCCTCCGACACCAAGACGTGCCGTAGGGCAATCGCCGTCGGGGTTCGCGGATGTCTTTCTGGTTCCCGTGGCCCCGACCTGGAGGCGAATGAGGTGGACACCGTCAGGTTTTAGTGGGTAGGCTGCCGCGCGTTTCCATCTTTGCGCGGCAGGAGCCCCACATAACCCGTCGTTCTTCCCCAGGCGGCGGGTACCCGGCAACAGGGTTTCCTGACGTAAAAAAAAAAAAAAAAAAAAAAAAAAAAAAAAAAAAAAAAAAAAAAAAAAAAAAAAGGTTAGGTTAGGTTAGGTTAGGTTAGGTTAGGTTAGGTTAGGTTAGGTTAGGTTAGGTTAGGTTAGGTTAGGTTCTCAGGGCAGTTGCTGGACTGCTACTGGGCGCGTCCCCCGGGTGGCGGATAGGGGAATGCCACCACATTGGTGGTACCGGTTTCGACCGGCGCGGACCAAAACCAGCAGGCATGGGCGTGCCTTTAGGGGTTTGTTAACCCCACGGCCTAAGGGAGCACACCCTGACAGAAAAGCGCGGAGGTGGGGCGAGCCCGGCGGGCGCTTAACTGCGCAGCCCGGCTAGCACTTCGTGCAACGCCCCTCTCAAATCGTAATCCCGGGACCCGGTGTCGTTGCCATGTCTAGCGGCCGGTAACTGGGACCGATAGCCTCGGCTTAACCGCCCGGGCTGCGAGGAAGAAAACCTCTATAAAAAATCACCCCAATCCCAAGTGGCGGAGCAGCGCGAGGGGATGCGTGGCCGATGGGTAGATCGGTCACTACTGCTACCCCCGCTAGAGTACCGGCCGACACTCTAGACGGGTTATTGTAGGCTTATCCGCATACAGGGGGCACTGTGCGGACGGACCCACCCTTCCCCCATACTCGTGGGACTTAATATGCAGAATTCCAATTTAAACAAAACCCAAGACGAAGTGCCTGTGATGGGCGGAGAAGACGTTGTGCCTGCGACGGGCGGTGAAGATGTTGTGCCAGCGACTGGCGGTGCTGGCAGTCGGCCTAGGAGAGGTGTTGTGTCGCGTGTTGCGGCTGCGGAAAGAGCTGAGGAGGTTGCGGCAAGACAGCCGCAAGTGGTGCTGACCCGGGTAGAGCTGGGGGAAAGCGCACTAAGTAGACTAAGTCCTACGTCCTCTTCCGGACGATTCTGGGCGGGTTCAGGGAAGGACTCCGACGGGGACGGTAGCTTTATCTCCGTAAGTTCGATTAGCTCGGATAGGTCCAAATATAAAAAGGAGGCGCGGAAGAGACCGCATAAGACCAGCGGCCAGTCGGGGTCCTCTGATGAGGATACAGGGCGGCCTAAGACCAAGGCTGCTGCAAGCAGAGGGAGAGGTAGACCTTCCACCACGGGGGAATACGTCGGTCTGGCAGAGGCGAAGAGGGCCCTTAACGAGGCCAAGAGAGAAGAATTGAGGCTACGAGCTGAGGAAGAGGTGGCAGAGATGGCGTTAGCTGTGAGCACTAGGGCGAGCTCGCGCCTGTCTGACGTTTCGTCAGTGACGCTATTGGAGGAGACCGAGGCAGTATTGGCTTTGGACCTGCAGAGGAGTGTGACGGCTAGCCTGGAAATAATTGAAAATGTGGCTAGGAAGTCCGGCAACCTGAAAGGGGGCTTCATAAAGGCCCTTAAAGAGGCGGCTGGGACCATAGCCTCTGCGGTAGATACCCTTGCCAGGCGAACAGCGTCAGATGAGGTAGCCCAACTAAGAGCAAGCAATGCTCCGCCTGCAGTCTGAGCTGGATGGTATGCGCAAGGAGTTCGCGGCACTGAGAGCGCAAGTGGAAGCGTCCCGAGCCGAAGTGCGGTCTTCGCCATCCCAGGCGCATGTCCCGACGAGTCCCCCGCCACAACAACCGGCGGGCGTGGATGAGCTGGCCCGGACGATCATGGTCCAGGTGGGGACCATGATTAATGCGCGGTTTGAGGCGCTGGAGGGCAGGCTTTTGCCGGAACAGCTGGTTCGTCCTCCACTGGCATCCGACAGGGCGAAGGAAAGCTCTGTCCCAAAGACTGCAGAAGGTGACATAGGAGTGACGACCCTCATGGCCCCCGCCAATCCGGCGTCAGGGCCATCCAAGAAGAAGCCCAAACAGGGTAAAGCAAGAAAGCGGTAGGCCAGCCTAAAAAGCAACCGGTGCCGGAGGAAACACGAGGAACCCGGTTCCGTCCACGTCAGCCCCTTCCACTACGGAAGGCTGGAATGTTGTGCGAACGAGGGGCGAAAAAGACAGCGGCTGCCAAGAAGCAGCCACAGAAAGTAGCCGTTCCGCAAAAGAAGAAGAAGGAAGGTGAAAAAGCTTCGGCCTCCTCGCTCGGCAGCGGTTGTGCTTAAGCTTCAGCCTGCAGCAGTCGAGCGCAACGTCACTTACAAGGAGGTATTTGCCCAGGTCAAGACAAAAGTTGACTTAAACGACTTGGGCATAAAGGACGTCAGGTTCAAGGTGGCCTCCACTGGGGCTAGGATGCTGGAAATCCCGGGTGCCAGCAGCGCTGAAAAGGCGGACGCCCTGGCTCAAGCGATAAGAGGAGTACTGGATGGGGACGATGTCCAAAATCTCCAGACCAACCAAATGTGCCGAGATAAGGGTCACCGGCCTAGATGACTCGGTGTCCAAAGAAGAATTGGCGGAAGTCATAAGCCGGACGGGCGGTTGCACTACCGACGCTGTCAAAGTGGGAGAAATCCGCCGTGGGACATCAGGCTTCGGGACAGCGTGGGTCAGTTGCCCTATAGTGGCAGCTAAAAAAGTGGTGGACGGCGGCCGCCTTCTTGTGGGGTTTGTGTCAGCACAGGTGAAGCTGCTGCAGGCCAGACCCCAGCGTTGCTTCCGGTGCCACGAAGTGGGGCACGTGGCAGCCAAATGTAATGGCAGTGAGGACCGGAGCAGCCAATGCTTCCGTTGCGGGCAAAGCGGGCACAGGCGCGAGCTGTGCACTGCCGCACCGCACTGCCCGGTCTGCGAGGACGCAAAGAGGCCAGCGAACCACATCGTCGGTAGCGCAGCCTGTACTCGAGCCCCAGCTCGGAAGAAGAAGGCGGCCAAACCTGTGGCTAGTGCGCCCAAGCTGCCAACGGAGGTGCAAGAAATGGACCAACAACAGTAATGGCCCTAAAAGTCTTGCAGACGAATTTAAACCACTGTGCCAGAGCCCAGGACCTGTGTGTTCAAAGCCTGGTGCAGTGGTCCGTGCAAGTGGCGGTTCTAGCGGAGCCATATTATGTCCCCCCGCGGGATAATTGGGTAGGAGATGATGACGGGCAGGTCGCCATCGTGACCCAGGTCGCCGCCGGCGCCCCGCCTTTTACGCGTGTTGTAAAGGGATCGGGGTGCGTCGCGGCACTGCTGGGTCGGGTCGTCATAGTCGGGGCATATTTTTCTCCCAACAAAACTCTGGGGGAGTTTGAAGAGTTCCTGAACAGGTTGGGGGAATTAATCGCCAGACTCGAGCGGCAGAAGTTCTCCTCGCGGGGGACTTAAATGCAAAGTCCAATGTGTGGGGTTCGACAGTGGAAGATGCGCGGGGAAGAGCCCTTGCGGAGTGGGCTGTTGCTACCGGCCTGACGATCCTGAATCAGGGAACGGTTGACACGTGCGTGCGACGGCAGGGCGGGTCCATCGTGGACGTAACGTTCGCGAGCCCTGCTTTAGCGCGCCGTGTCCATGGCTGGCGAGTGCTGGATGATGTGGAGACGCTCTCGGACCACCGTTACATCGAATATGAGATCTCCACTCATCCGGCGGTGCCGCCAAGCCCTAGCCGAACCCTGAGGGAGGAGGGTCCGCGGTGGCAGTTGAAACGCCTAAACCCGGAGCTGCTGAAAGAGGCGGCAATTGTAGCCGCTTGGCTGCCTCATGACATCACATCCCCGGAAGATACAGCAAGGCGGATTGAAGAGCTAGCGAAGCGCATTTGCGATGCCGCAATGCCTCGTTCCGGGCGTCGCCCTCCTAAGCAGCAAGTGTGGTGGTGGACGGCAGAAATCGCGCAACTGCGTGAGGACTGCGTCGCTGCCAGACGCCTGTTCTCGCACTACCGAAGGAGGGTCCATCGAGATCGAGCAGAGGAGGACCGTAGGTATGCGAGCTACGTGGAGGCGAAGGCGAGCCTGCAAGCTCAGATTGCCAGGGCCATAGCTGAGGGGAGGGCTGCAATGTTGGAGGGGCTCAATGACGATCCCTGGGGCACACCCTATAGGCTGGTCATGGACAAGCTCCGCCCCTGGGCCCCTCCAATCACTGAGTCGCTCGATGGGGAAGTGCTGCGAAGTGTGTTGGAGAGTCTATTTCCACACCGACATAACTTCGCGCCGCCGCAGATGGCTCCAAGTGCAACGGCTGAAGAGGCTGAAGCGCACGAGGAAGTGCCAGAAGTCGGCGAGGATGAGATGGAAGCTGCAGTAGCACGCCTGCGGAAAAAATCAGTCGCCCCCGGGCTGGACGGAATACCGGGTCGCGCTCTAGCCTTGGCGATGGACGCTTTAGGGCCTTGTATGAGGGGACTATTCACTGCCTGTCTGGCTCAAGCCACAATTCCACAGAGGTGGAAGACAGGCAGGCTAGTCCTCCTCAGAAAGGAAGGGCGTCCAGCGGAGTCTCCCTCCGGTTACCGCCCCATCGTGCTTCTGAGTGAGCTGGCTAAGCTGTTTGAGCGTATAGTGGTGGAACGACTAATCAAGCACATGGCGGAGGTTGGGCCGGATCTATCGGACACGCAGTTTGGCTTCCGCGGTGGTCGCTCAACCGTGGATGCCATCCTGTGGGTGAAGTCCCGCGCGCAGGATGCGGTCTCCCGGGGTGAAGTAGTTTTTGCGGTGTCCTTGGACATCGCAAACGCCTTCAACTCTTTGCCCTGGGTTTGCATCAGGGAAGCACTCCGCTATCACGGGGTGCCCACCTACCTGCGTCGCGTTATCAAGGCTTACCTCTCCGATAGATCGGTGGTCTTTCCTGAGCGGGGCGGCTGGGGGAGACGCGAGGTGTCGTGCGGTGTTCCACAGGGCTCGGTACTCGGGCCGCTCCTGTGGAACATCGGTTACGACTGGGTGCTGAGGGGTAGCACACTAAAGGGAGTTAGCGTAGTGTGTTACGCTGACGACACCCTCGTCTTGGCGCGGGCGAAGAGCCACAGGGAGGCGGTGATACTGGCGACGGCGGGAGTGGCCCACATTGTCACTAGGATTCGGAGGTTGGGATTGGAGGTTGCTCTCGGGAAATCGGAGGCGATTTGTTTCCATGGCCCTCGAAGAGCACCTCCACCGGGCACCCATATCACGGTTGGCGGGGTCCGCATCGGCTTGTCGAGCACGATGAAGTATCTGGGACTCGTGCTCGACGGCCGGTGGAACTTTCGGGCGCACTTCAAAGCCCTCGCACCGAAATTGACGAAGACGGCTGGTGCACTCAGCAGATTGCTGCCGAACGTCAGTGGACCGAATGGCGCCAGTAGACGCTTATATCTTGGGGTCCTGCGGTCCATGGCGCTATATGGTGCCCCGGTATGGGCAGATGCTCTCTGTCGTGAGAATGTGGCTGCTTTGCGGCAGTCGCAACGAATTATGGCGACGAGAGCTGTGAGGGGTTACCGGACCATCTCGGCAGATGTGGCGTGCGTGCTGGCTGGAGTAACACCCTGGGACCTGGATGCGCTTTCCTTGGCGTCGGCCTATTGTCGGCGTCGAGGCCTTGCGTCCGGGGACCTCAGGCCAGCACCGCCCGAGAGTGAAGAGCGGGATGCCGCAATCGAGGAGTGGCTCGCAAGGTTGGAGCATACATCGGCTGGCCGGAGAACTATTGACGCAGTTCGCCCCGTCCTCAGGCAGTGGCTGGCGAGACGTCACGGCGTCTTAACCTTCCGGCTGACGCAGGTCCTCACGGGGCACGGGTGCTTCGGCGGATACCTGTGCCGCGTCGCCGGAAGAGAGCCGGATCCACGCTGCCACCACTGCCACGGCTGCGTCGACGAGTCGGCCCAGCACGTACTCGAAGAGTGCCCAGCCTGGGAATCGGAGCGTGAGGAGCTCCGAAGTGTTGTGGGGGCTGACTTGACGTTGCCGGCTGTGGTTTCCGCCATGGTCGGTAGCGAAAGGTCATGGGCTGCCGTCCTATCCTTCTGCGAGGACGTGATGTCGCGGAAGGAGGCGGCGGAGAGAGAAAGGGAGGCGACTTCCGATCTCGCTATCCGCCGCAAAAGGACCGGGCGCCGGAGAGCGGCCCACGATCGCCGCCTCCCCCCCTAACACCAGCCAGAGGGCGGTAGACTTGGGGAAGTCTGCCGCCTAATCACCTGGCCCGAGTAGGCGCGCGCGGTGTCCCCCGCGCGCTGCTCCAGACGTCGTCGTTGAGGGCGCTGCTCCCGCCCTCCGACACCGAGACGTGCCGAAAGGCAATCGCCGTCGGGGTTCGCGGATGATTATCCGGTTCCCGTGGCCCCGACACCAAGGCGAGTACGGTGGACACCGTCAGGTTTTAGTGGGTAGGCTGCCGCGCGCTGTTTGCGCGGCAGGAGCCCCACATAACCCGTCGTTCTTCCCCAGGCGGCGGGTACCCGGCAACAGGGTTTCCTGACGTTAAAAAAAAAAAAAAAAAAAAAAAAAAAAAAAAAAAAAAAAAAAAAAAAAAAAAAAAAAAGGTTAGGTTAGGTTAGGTTAGGTTAGGTTAGGTTAGGTTAGGTTAGGTTAGGTTAGGTTAGGTTAGGTTAGGTTAGGTTAGGTTAGGTTAGGTTAGGTTAGGTTAGGTTAGGTTAGGTTAGGTTAGGTTAGGTTAGGTTAGGTTCTCAGGGCAGTTGCTGGACTGCTACTGGGCGCGTCCCCCGGGTGGCGGATAGGGGAATGCCACCACATTGGTGGTACCGGTTTCGACCGGCGCGGACCAAAACCAGCAGGCATGGGCGTGCCTTTAGGGGTTTGTTAACCCCACGGCCTAAGGGAGCACACCCTGACAGAAAAGCGCGAGGTGGGGCGGGTCCGGCGGGTGCTTAATTGCGCAGCCGGACAAGCACCAGGGTGCACCCCCCCCTCAACTCGTAATCCCGGTTCCTGGTGTCGTTGATCACGTCTAGCGGCCGGGACTGGGACCGAGGGTCCTGGCTTAACCGCCCGGGCTGCGAGGAAGAAAACCTCTCTAAAAAATTACCCTAATCCCAAGCGGCGTAGCGGCGCGAGGGGATGCATGGCCGATGGGATGATCGGTCCCTACTGCTTCCCCCGCTAGAGTACCGGCCGACACTCTAGGCGGGTTATTGAAGGCTTATCCGGGTGCAGGGGGCACCGCCCGGATGGACGGGTTATATCCCCCATACTCGTGGGATTCAAAATGGAACCAATTTTTAAAAACAAAAACCCAAATCTAGATGTGGAGCCCGTGACGGGCGGAGAAATGACGGTGCCTGTGACTGGCGGAGTGATTGTAGAGCCCGGGATGGGCGTAGCTTATGATTCGGATGGGTCCATCTACTCGTCCGTTTCCTCGTTGTCGGGCCGTAAGAGGCCTTGTGCTGAGCCGCTGCTTTTGGCGTCGTCCTCCGGGTCTGAGACCGAGACGGAGTCGACAATCAACGCCAGGGCGACGGAAGCACGCAGGGGGAAGACCTTTAAGGGTCCGGGAGGCTCTGGTCTGGTGCGGTCGCGTGCAGACCTGAAGAAATTGGAGTACGAGGCCAAAGAGAAGGCCTTTGAGGAGTCTCTTGAGAAGAGAGCCTTCCGTAAGGAGAGTTCATCGCAACCTGTGGGGCCAAAGTTGTCGGCCTCTGTTGCCCCCGCTCTCCGATAGATGTGGCCGGGATGCCGGCTGAAGAACTGAAGACGGTCGCTGGTGCAAGCGTGGCGGCAATATTGGAGGTGGCCCTTAAGTCGGGTAACTTGAAAGGCGTATTCGTCAAAAGGCTGAAAGAGTCGGCGGCTTCCTTGCAGCAGGTTGTAGAGGCACTTGCTGGGCGCACGGCGGCCGAGGAGATGGCTCACCTTAACAGCGACAACGCCAGACTCAGGAGGGAGGTGGAGAACCTGAAGTCGGAGCTCAAGGCCTACCGCCGAGAGTTTGCCGACATGCGGGCTGAAATGTCGGCGGCGAAGTCGGCCCATCAGATGCGTTGTTACTGGGGATTGGCTGGAGGAGATCCGGGCCTCCATAGTCGCCTCGGTGGGCACCCTGATTAATGGCCCGCTTCGCCGGCATTGAGGAGCGTCTTCTTCCGGCAAAGTCGATTCGGCCCCCTCTTGCCGCGGATAGAAGAAGGGAGGCGGCTGCGCCTAGTGCCACTGTCCCGGTGAAGCCTCTAGGAGTTGCCAGCGCCTGTTGTGGCAGCGGCTGAAGAAGGTTCGGCGACGGCGCAAACGTAAGCCTGCAAAGAAAAAGAAGGGGACTCCTGCGCGGACGCGGGTTTCTGCACCGGCTCCTGCGCAGAACGCTCGCTCGCCTGTGTCGAAAGCGCCTCCTGCACCCCACCTGCGCCGGTAACTCCGGCTGCACCTGCGATGGTTGCTGGGACAAGTGGGGCAGATACAACGGGCGAAACCTGGGCCACGGTCGTTCGGGAAAGGGGAAGGGGAAAGGAAAGAAGTCGTCCCCTCCCACTGCTGCGCCCAGGGTGGCTTCGGCTCGGAGGGCGGCTGCGCTGCCGAAAAAGCCGAAGGTGGCTGCTCCTCCACGCACCGCAGCGGTGATAATAACGCTGCAGCGTGAGGCGGAGGCCAAAGGCGTGACGTACGCCAAGGTGCTGGAGATGGCGCAGACAGGTGTGGACTTGGCTGAGCTCGGGATCACGGGAGGGTCTCTCAGTCAAACGAGCGGCCACGGGAGCGCGCCTACTGGAGCTCCGTCCTCTGTGACACCTGAGACAGCAGATCGGCTGGCGGAAAAACTCCGTCAAGTGGTGGACGGAGTTGCGTCAGTGGTGCGGCCCACAAAAACTGTGCGAAATACGTGTGTCTGGCCTGGACGATTCGGTCACGTCAGAAAGGTGGCTGATGCAGTTGCACGTGCGGGCAAGTGCCCTGTCGATCTGGGTCAGTGAGATACACGTGGAAGGGAGGAATGGGCACGGCTGTCGTCAGGTGCCCGGTTACGGCGGTCAAGACGGTGACTGACGCGAAGCGACTGCTGGTCGGGTGGTCGTCGGCCAAGGTCGAGGTCCTAGAGCAGCGACCGCTAAGATGCTTCAGGTGCTTGGGGGTAGGACATACCCTTCCCTTGTGCCCATCGAAGGTGGAAAGGGGGCGCCTTTTGCTACCGCTGCGGCAGCGAGGACCATCTGTCCGCTGCGTGCAAGGCGAAGACCCCGCGCTGCGCCGTTTGCGCTGATGCCGGGCGCCCCTCCGGGCATGTGATGGGTGGCCGTGACTGCAAGCCACCCGTCACGAAAGGCAGGGCGGCTCATCAGACCAGAGCCGCCCCTAGTGATGGAAGCCGCCAGGCTGGGGAGGAAGCGCAGATGTCATCCTAATGCCCAGACATCTTCAGCGCTTCCTCCAGGCGAACGTCAACCACTCGGCTGGAGCGCAGGACCTGTTGCTGCAGTCCATGGCCGAGTGGGAAATTGACCTGGCGGTGGCCTGCGAGCCCTACTTCGTCCCTACCCAGTCGCTATGGGTGGGGGACTTAGAGGGCTCCGTGGCCATAGTGTCTGGGAGCAGCACCGGCCCCCGTCTCTCGGCAATCGAGAGGGGTCAGGGACTAGTCGTGGCAGGGTGGGGAGAGTACGCGATCGTTGGCGTGTACTTCTCCCCCAACCGCAGCCTGGCGGAGTTCGAGGTTTTTCTTGACTCCGTCCGCGCTGCGGTTTGCAGGGTGTCGCCGAGGCCCACAATCGTCCTCGGCGACTTCAATGCCAAGTCCCTGGCTTGGGGGAACCCCACTACGGACGCTCGTGGACGAGCCGTCCAAGTGTGGGGCCTACTCTCCGGGCTGTCCCTCCTCAATGTGGGGACGGCTTTCACTTGCGTGCGGCAGCAGGGGGGGTCTGTGGTGGACCTAACGTTCGCCACCCCCGACGTCGCGCGCAATGTGGTAAACTGGAGGGTAGAGGAAGAGGTGGAGACCCTGTCGGACCACAACTACGTCCGATTTGAGGTCTCCACCCGTCCGGTGCCAATGGACCGCTCAACGGGGCCCTCTCGTGCGTTCCCGAGGTGGGCCCTTGGCCGCTCGATCCTGAGCTGGCCCGGGAGGCGGCCATTGTGGAAGCTTGGTGCTCCCAGGGGAGTGTGGTGGGCGCCAGCTCCGAAGTGGAGGAGCTGGCTGGCCGCATGCGCGACGCCCTCACAAGGGTCTGCGATGCGGCCATGCCGCGTGTTAGGCGGCACGACCGGCGTCCGCCGGTGTGTCTACTGGTGGTCGCCCGAAATTGCAAGGCTCCGGGCGGCCAGCAGCAGGGCCAGGAGGTCGTATGTCCGGTGCCGAAGGAGAAACGGCCTGGACCCCGAGTTGGAGAGCGAGCTGCGGCAGGCCTATAAGTCAGCCAAGAAGGCCCTGCAGCTCGCCATAAGCCAGGCCAAGGCGGCGGCCCGTCAAGAATTGTTGGCGGGCCTCGATCGGGATCCGTGGGGGCGCCCTTACATCAGCGCGCGGAACAAGCTCCGCGCGCACGGCGCCCCGGTCACGGAGACCACGCCGCCCGACGTTCTCCTTCGGCTGGTGGGTGGGTTGTTTTTCCGGAGTCGTCTGGTCACGTCCCCCCAGTGATGGCTCCTCCCTCACTCCACGAGGGAGTTGAGGAAATCCCCCCGATCACTGAGGGGGAATTTCGCCTGGCCCTCGACAAACTACGGGCCAGGCGGACGGCTCCGGGACCGGACGGTATTCCGGGGCGAATTCTAACCATCGCCCTGGAATACCTGGGAGGGGACCTTCGGGCGCTGTTCAACGCATGTCTTCGTGTTGGGCAGTTCCCGAAGGTCTGGAAGGAGGGGAGATTGTGCCTACTGCCCAAGGAGGGTCGTCCTCTGGACTCTCCTTCGGCGTACAGGCCAATCGTGATGCTGAGTGAGACGGGCAAACTCTTCGAGAGAATTCTCGCTGCCCGTATCACTCGGCATCTGGAGGAGGTGGGGCCGGGCCTTTCAGAGGCTCAGTTCGGGTTCAGGGCGGGTCGGTCGACCGTGGACGCCCTGAACGCCCTGAAGGTCCGGTCCTTGGCCGCAGTGGAGGAAGGGGACGTGCTCCTAGCCGTCTCGGTGGATGTGGCCAACGCCTTCAACACCCTGCCGTTTGAGACGCTACGAGAGGCACTACGTTACCATCAGGTGCCTCTCTATCTCCGGCGGGTGTTGGACGCGTACCTCCATGACAGGCAGGTCATGTGGATGGGGGCAAATGGGGTGGTCGGTCGGCGACGTGTCGACTGCGGGGTTCCACAAGGGGCCGTTTTTTGGGCCCGGTACTGTGGAACCTCGGCTACGATTGGCTCCTGCGGTGTCCGCTCCTTCCCGGGCTGGGTGTCATCGCCTACGCTGATGACACCCTGGTGACGGCCCGGGGTCGTTCTTATGAGGAAGCGGCCCGCTTGGCCACAGTCGGCACAAATTCTGGTCGTCGACCGGATTGGGATGCTGGGCCTGAGGGTCTCCATAACCAAAACGGAGGCCCTCCTTTTCCATGGCCCACGCAAGGGTGCCCCCCGAAATGCCTGCCTGCGCGTCCAGGGGAGGATGGTGGAGGTAAAGGCCCAAATGAAATATTTGGGCCTGACCCTGGACGCTCGCTGGACGTTCCGTGTCCACTTCGCCCAGCTCACCCCGAAATTGATGAGCGCCGCCTCGGCCCTCGGCAGACTTTCTGCCGAACGTCGGGGGCCCTGGATCTCCTTAGCCGGCGGCTCTATGCCGGCATCGTGAGGTCCATGGCATTGTACGGTGCTCCTGTTTGGATCGACGCCCTCGCCGCTGAGAACAGGGCCCAATTGCGCAAGGCGCAGCGGGTCCTGGCGGTGAGGGCGATACGGGGGTACCGTACGGTGTCCTTTGAGGCGGCGACGCTTCTGGCGGGCGATCCGCCCTGGGAACTCCAGGCGGAGGTGCTCGCCGAAGTGTACCAATTTCGGGCGAGTGAGCGCGGGCGCGGGGAACGTCCGGCGTGGGAGGGTGTCGCTCGGATCAGGCGCCTAGCTGACGAGGCCCTGATCCGGCGCTGGAGGGAAGATCTGGGGACTCCGGCGGCCTGGCCTGGCGACGGTGGGTGCGATTCATCCGCACCTGTCTCGCTGGGTCAGGAGGCCACACGGCGTCCTGACGTTTCAGGCTGACACAGATGCTTACCGGGCACGGGTGCTTCGGTAAGTATCTGTGCCAGATTGCACGTCGGGAGCCGTCGCCCGTATGCCACGAGTGTGGTGCGTCCGAGGACACCTCGCACCACACCCTCGCGGTATGCGCCGCAATGGACTCCCCAGCGCCATGCCCTGATGGCGGTAGTGGGTGGAGACCTTTCGTTGCGAAGCGTGGTGGGGGCCATGCTACGCGACGCGAGGTCCTGGTCGGCGATGG